>JAJJWW010016984.1:0-32200 GCA_023531295.1 Papaver armeniacum | reverse complement strand
TTTATGGGTGAAAACTACTCCCGCCGAATTTGGTAATTTGGGGTGTGGGATGAGGAATGAATCTAAACCCCTAAACAAATGCACCGCCTAGTGAGTGCTTGTAGATTCGGAAATCAATCTGCAAGTCCGGCCTAAACCAAGAAATGGCCGTTCCAGACTTGTTTCGGTCACAAAGTGAAGGTGATGGGGTTGATCTTAAGGGAGGGAAGCGAAGAAGGTGTTGAGATTGTGAAGGTGTTGGCTTGCTTATGACTTGTAACAGAAAGGTGAGCAGGCTTGTGATTGATGCAAACAAGCTCTGGGTGTTGGAATACGTTTTTGTATTAACACTTGGTTTTCTGTCTCGTCTGGACTTGTGTTGTTATTTGAAATAGGGCGGAGAACCTATTTATACAAGTCATTGAGCCTCATTCACGTCTCTCGTGGGAAGTGGAGGAAGTGGAGTGATGGAGTAGTGGAGTTGTGCGTCGGTGCCACACGACCAGTCTTGCCCACTTATCCTGTTCATCTCTAACCGTCCATGACTTCCTGACACGTTCTTGTGATGGCGCGTTGCACGCTGCACGCTGTAAATCGCCAGACCAATACCCCAGTATGTATCCCCTAGTTTGTGACATGATTGATGTCTGGAATGTGTGGATCGTGGATCCACGAAAGATAGCATGTAATGCTGAATTGAATAACCGCGTTATTCAGGAAGTCGATACTTGTGAAGTATCGTGTGTATTTTATGCTGTGTCTTTTTGATTATGGTGTGGTAAAGTGATGGGTAATGACGCCTCACCGACCAAATAACTCCCGACCGTGGTTGTATAACCAAGTTGGTGAAGTTGAACGGATGAGATGATCTTTGAGACACTCATATGCGACCGTTAATGGATATTAGGGTTTTTGAAGAGGTGTTCAAGCATCACTCTTTAGCTTGGTCGAAACCAAGCATGGAAAGGATTTGGAAAGGGCCGACCGGGCATGTGTGTAGACGGCATGCTTGGGTGTACACGCCTTACCACACCTCACCGTCCCATGAAGGCGCGATCTAGGCCACTCAATTTAACCGGTAAAGTTGAGTGGTTGAGATCGGCTTAAGCAGAAATTGATGCCGCAAAGGAGTTGGAAACCGCGTGACATCCCTAGTTCGGGCACGCGTTTCAAGACGACACATCTTGGTCGGTCTTGGTCGATCATACCAGCGTGTAGGTGGTAGGATGGTGTTCACACCTATACCTGACTATCCCATGAAAACGTGATCTAAGCCACTCAAATCATCCTAAGTGAAGTTGAGCGGTCGAGATCGGCCAGGTTTGGGAGGCGCGGCCATGCTAGTTTGGACGCAAGTTTTGGATTGACCGGGCATGATATGCCTTGGCCGAACACATGAGGAGGTAGATTGGCCCACGGTGGTCATGCTGGTATGACCGCCCTTGTTTAATCTAATCTGTGACCCTCCATTCGTGCCGGAGAAAATGGACGCGCGTGATGACTTGAAACCCTAATTTTGGCTTTCAAGCCGTGCGTCATCTCTTGTTTGGGTGATGATTTTTTCACGGCCAAACATTGTTGGTCTTGACCGATTGGTCAAGTGTGTAGGAGAGCCCACGGTGATCGTGTTGACATGCTCTGGGCCCTTTGAGTCTACATTTACACCCTCCATCTATACCTGCGAAGATGGATGGTTGAGACTGTTTTGCGACACATGTAATATGCCGCAAACCCTAATTTAGGGTTTTCCGTCC
The DNA here is from genome assembly GCA_023531295.1 of Papaver armeniacum. Lineage (NCBI taxonomy): Eukaryota > Viridiplantae > Streptophyta > Magnoliopsida > Ranunculales > Papaveraceae > Papaver > Papaver armeniacum. The sequence continues at coordinate 30,467 of JAJJWW010016984.1, read as the reverse complement.
AGAATGCTTGGTATGAACGGTTTCTTGGCAGGCTAGGTGATGAGTGCCAAATATTGCATATGTCTACATCTATTTATTGGCATTTAACTCATCTTTTGTGCTCAAGAATCAGATATTATCCCAAATTCTGTGTTTTCTTTGTTTTCAAGAATAAATATTTGTACTAATTAATTTTGTGTTTTTAGGTAGTGAATAAAGCTCAGAGAAATTGAGGAGCCAAAAGAGCAGAAAATTGGAGGCAAGCATCTATGGAGCAGAAAGCCAAACCCGCGCGCGCATCAGTCGCAAACCCAACTTACAAGACATGGGCTTGAGCTAGCCATGACCCGGATCCGAGCCCGCTCACTCTGAGCCATTGAGATCTCCCTCAGCTACATCCAACGGTCGCTCCGCCTTGCACATCAGCGTTTGATGCTCCCGCTCAACACCAGTTTACTCCGAGCCTTCTCTCAGCCGTTCAGATCGTAGCCGCTTCATCCAACGCTCGCTGAGACCTCCTCATCGTCCGTCGCTGCACCCGCCTCACACCAAAATTGCATAACCCTATACCCTCTCGAGCCATACCCATTTCCCTTCCATCTTTCTCTTTCTTCCTCTCCCGTCTCCATCACAGAGCAGAGCTCTGCTCTTCTCCTCCTTCACCCGACCACACCTTCCATCATCATCTCCCTACCATGTTTCCCATCACCACCAACCTTACCTGCAACAGCCGCACCCCTCTCTAGGTCTAGGTTTTCTCTCTCTTAGCTTCTCCAACCCTAGAAGCTAATTTGGAGAAAACTAGAACTAGGGTTCTCTATCAACAACCATGCATGGAGCTCTGAGGCGAATTGACAAGAGAGGAAAGCAATTCAGAGACGTGGGTGAGAGGTGATTTAATTTAATTTTAAAGAATTTTAGGGTTTTGAGAATTTCTGGATGTATAAATACAAGTGAACTGAGTTGATAGAAGGCCTGGGCTAGCCAGAGCACCAATTAGGTTTAAATTGTAGTTTAATTGTTCATATCATGTTTTAATTTAAATTGCTAGGGTTCAGATGAAACCCTAACTTGCTATTGTGTTTCTCATACTTTCAATATTGATTCTTGAATGCTTAAATACTCCCTAAGATAGATTTTAATCTTAGCATGTCACCGCTTTGCTCTCACAAAGCATGCCATGTATGCATTGTAGTTAGAATACCCCCGTGATGATTATGCTTTTGACTCAAGCCTAATTAGATTGTTATCAATCCTCGATTAGTTGTACTCTAAATAGACAGGTAATGCTTGGGAAAGATACCATAGTTGTGATTAAGCTATCAATCGGAGAAACATCTTAGACATGGAGCAGAAGTTGACACCTCTCCCTTATCCTGTCATAAAGACAAGAACAATATCATGAGTTGAAAACATAGTGTAGGTTAAAGTTGGATTTGAAGACCCTAGTATCCCCATTGTTACTCGTTTATCATTCCTTAGTTCATTGTAACAATACCATCTCAAATGTATCGGCACAAAACCCCCTGTGTTACACATTATCACCAGAAATTCAGTTTAGGAAGCCTTTAGATCAAATCAGAGCACCACAAGTCTCTGTGGTTCGACCCGTACTTGCCACGTCTCCGATAGACGTCGTGCACTTGCGGTTATCACAAGTAGGCCACAATAAATACACATTTCCAGGCCTACCAAGTTTTTGGCGCGTTGTCGGGACTTGGCGTGTGCCCTGTCGATTGTTGGCTTATCTTTACCGAATTTTCATTTCTCCCTGTAAATACTCACATTGCATTGTTATTTTTAGCTCTTTGTTAGTGTAACTTAACTATTCTTTTTCGTTTTGCATCTTCACTGTTTTCCATCTTCAGCAATGTAATTTAGTTGTTCTCTGCACCTGTTATTCCATCTGTTAATGCATCATTACTTTATTAGTACAACTTAGTTATAATTACATTTCATCATATCATTGTTAGCTGTGCATTGTTAGCTGTGCATTTTTAGCTGAGCATCTGTAAAATTAACATGTTTGCTATTTGCCATCTCACCCTGTGATTTCCTATTTGCTATTTTTCTTTTGCTCTTGTTAGCCCATTATCTCTTATCTTCTATAGCTTGCATTCACTAGCTTACATTCACTAGCCCTGCATCTCAGAACTTAGCCGCAATATTCACTGCCCTATAATTTTGTAGCTCGGTGAAGTTTGGTCATTAGTTTACAAGGAGACTAAGCAGCCTCTGTATCATAGTGTCACTTGTAATTCTTTTCCCTTGTCAGTCCAAATCACTCTCCTCCCCTGTCAGTCCAAGTTATTCTCAGGTTTGTGTGAATATTCTTCATCTTTGCCTTAACCTGTGCATCCCTGGGAACTAAATTCTTTGTTGAGCCAGCAGGTACCTGCTATGCTGCTGTGCTTGCTGAGCTTGTTGTGCTTGCTTTGGCTGAGCTGCTGAGCCAACCCAAGGAACACAAGAAAAGCGCAGGACTTGAGGTGAGTAATTGAACATTGTATTGCTCTCGTGCCATGTATGCTCGCACCTGAAAACTTTACACTTGTATGCTCTGTGACCTCAGTTCCCAAGTGAAGTCAACTGTGATAGTTGATATCAACTACCCCAGTTGACTCCAACACCTCTGAGCATAACATACCTGAGCATAACCATTGAAAACCAAAAGGGTCAACTGACCCTGTTGAACTTGTGCTTGTGTGCCTAATGAGTCATCTCGCCTTGTGCCTAGTGCTTTGCTCAGTGCATAGTGAGCCATCTCGCCTGTCCTTAGCCGGAGTGCCACCGTAGCTGCCGAGCTTGAGCCAAGATCCTAGCTAAACCGGTTAGCTGAGTTACATAACCCACCTGAGCATACCCTGAGCTTACCAGTGACAACCTTGAATGACTCATGCATGCTTAACATTGTGCTAAACCCTAAATCTGTGAAGTTATATCTGCACTGAGCATATTGTAGCATGATAGCTTTGTGAATTGCTGATAACCTGAGCTTGCTAAAAACATCTACCATGCTAATATTTGCGTACTTGTAAGCTTGGATTCTGCTAAAATTGTTATCTGCTTGCCTGTTGAATCAATTTAAATGTAACTGCTTTGTGGCCCCGAGCTATTTGAGTGATTGTTGAGTGTGAGTTTGGATTGACTTGTCTTTGTCTTGTGACTTGCATGATTTGTGATGTGCATAGCTATCTCGTGCACACAACCAATTGCTATCGGTGCATGAGCCGAGCCGCTCTCGGACTCGAGCCGTGAGAGCCGCCAACCTAGGCCGAAATTTGAATTGCAAAAAGTGCCTTGCTCTGTGCAAACCAAAGGCTTTGCATCATTTTTGTGAGCTAGTGTGTACTGTGTTGATTTCACTAAGCTACCCTGTCTTTGGGGTCACTTCTTTTCTGTGAGTTTGCATTGCATTGCATTGCTCTTTTCTCGCAAAAAAAGTCTGTGCTAATCATGCACAATGCTGAAACCCATAAGACCCGGGCTCCATACACTCAAGCCCACATAAGCTGAGCATTTGGGCTGTGCATTTTGAACCCAAACTGGGCTCTTCTTCTGCACCAAACTCAAGCCCACATAACCAACCTTCAGCCCACATAACTGGGCCATTCAATTGCTGGGCTGCACATGTTCACTCAACCTCCGGCTCTGTACCCAAGCCAGCCCATAATAAACCAAGCCATACAAATGGCCGCATAAGTCGAACCCACTTACCGGGCTTTGCATTCGAACTTTCACCCACATCAGCTAACCTGTTGGGCTGTGCACATAACCAAGCCTACATCCCACAAAACCAAATCCCAACCAAACCAAAGCCCTCTTAAACCAAATCAGCCCATTTAAACCAAATGAAACCCAACAAACCAAATGAAACCCAATAAACCAAACTGAGCCCACTATAACTGGGTTTTGAGTTTAATTTGAGTGCTAAATCATGTCAGGATTTTTGTCTGCAACTGGGGATACAAACAAATCAATTAGAGAACTTGCTTACGGGCATGATTCATGTTACGAACCCCCCACATACCATAGTGATTTTAGGGAGTATTATGAGCCTTCTCAGGGCCCTGACCTTGAATACTCATACCCTAACCATCATGAGCACATGTATCAGTCACCACAGTGGGGAGATGAACAATTTTATACTCCCCCGACTCCTTGTTTACAATCACTAATGGAAACGCTCATGGAGCAAAATGCTAGGCTTGAACTGAATGCAACACATGACCATCCATATAGCAACATGCATGATCATCCCTTCTCTAGTGAACCATGTGCACAACCATTTAATGATTATTCATATGAAACATGCATACCCACTATTGAAGACTCTCCCTCCATTGAACAATGTCACATGTTCTTAAAGATGAACCTTATTCATTTAGAAAAGGAAGAATGGAAGGCAGTTCATGATAGGATGATTATTGTCCCTAATAAAGTAAATCTTGGAAATAGTGTTTCTATTCCTACTCATGCAACTAAAATTGAATATGAACCTAATCTAGAGGTAAATGAGTATACTAGAAATGCTAATAGGGAAATGCATTTTTGTTATAATGATGATGATGATGAATATGATATGTTAGAAGAGCATGTGCATGCAGAAAATATGATGGAATCTTTTGGTTCAGAGACGTTAGGCGTCTCTTCTGTGAACCCTATGAATGATGCTTCTTCTAATATTCATACATGTGATGCTGATGTGGAACCTGTGGAATTGTCCTGTGAAAGTGAGCATGCTTTACCTCCTATTTGTGACCTAGGAATAGCTGAATTGTCTGATGACACAGATGATTCAATGCATGTGCCTGATTCCATGCCTAGGTTACAGCATGATATCTCTCCTGATCATGTTGTGCATGAGAGTGATGATGATTATGACATGGAGATTGATGAATTGTTTTATGCAGGTGAACATGATTTACCTTCTTCTGACTTTAGGAAAGTGTGTGATGGTGCAAATGATTTTATACATGAAAATAACTTAGATGTACCTAATCTCTCTCCTGAGTCACAAATTGAAACTCCTCCACCAAACCTAGGTGTAGTTTGTCACAAAAATCTTAAACCAACTTTTCTGAGAGTTCCCAATTTAGGCCTAGAACTTTGTGCCTCCCAAGTCCTCTTGGACAATTTTGCATCAAAGTATAACACTTTTAAGGAACCACAGTTGGAATGTGTATATCTGCCTATTATTAGTAAAACTCATTTTGAGTTAGACCTTTTGCATGATGTACCATTAAAATTGCAAGATTTTGTGCTCCCAAACACACCTGTTCACAAGTTTAGGTTTGGGGGAAACTCATTCACATACACAGTCTTACTTGCACCCTCATATTATATTTGTGTAAGGTCATTGATGTTTGTACATACCGTCTTTTGGGTTGATCCTCAACTCTTTAGATTGTTGGTGTATGGTGAATTTTCATTGTATATAATCCAAAGTAGGACTTGTTAAATTTTCTTTTCTTGAATCGGTTGAGTCTTCTTGTGCATACTTTGTGCTAATCCGATATGATCTCCACTGAGAATGTTGGATTCTAGCCTTGAATAGTGAAGCTCTAACCCTGCTCCCACCGACATCCGGTAATCTCTTCCCTTTTCTCTACTCAACATAGTTCTCTTGGTATGTAAACTCGTTTAAATTTTTTCTATCTGTCGACACATTGAGGACAATGTTTGATTTAGGTTTGGGGGTGCATTTGCATTTGCATTTAGAGTTTTTAGTCTTTTTAATCTTTTATTTTCAAAAAAAAAAAAAAAAAAAAAAAAACTCTTTTGTAAAAACCTCCAACTTTTAGAGATTTTAGAGTCACTAGCATGCTTCTAGCTATGTTTACATAGAGAGTCTGACCGAAATAACAGAATTTGGAAGTACCGGAGAACACAATCGGGTTTCTTAGTTGATTAGAGCGTTAAAGTTGGATTTAACCATACCGAGAGCGAATTAGGTGCTGTTTAGATATTCGGTAGTAGAATTGTGATCACCCATAGTGGAGACTACCCAATTTACATCAAGTGAGGCACCAACCTTCATTTTTTGCAACTTTCTAGAAAAGTCATTAGAGTGTGTGTCACCGTACGTCAATTCCGGGTAGGAATGGTGAGCTACCCAACTTCGCACCAATTTCAGCACTACTTTTGATCTCTTGAGTGCTAGTTTTTGTGAATCATGAGGGTGACGTCTAAAGATGAAAACTCCTTCTAAATATCGATTTACTGATTAGCATCACTCTCTCTCAATCAAGAAGACCCATAGAAACACATCATCGTCAAAGAAACGGAGCATCATCGAGAATATTGGAAGAAAAGTTGATATAGTCCAAGGTTTATATGCAACAAAACAAAGAAAAGAAAATAGGATGAGAATTAATGAAGTTTGTGAAAAATTGAGTTTATCGTTTTATTGTAATTCAAAAAAAAAAAAAAAAAAAAAAAAAAATCAAGTTCTTGTAAAGTTCAGAAGTTCGTCATCAACAAATTTGAAGACCGAAGATTGAAGAAGTATCTATGGTTCTTATGAGAGAGTGATATTAATTGCCGATCGGGTGAGAAGGTAAGTGAGTACTCCCATCCTTGCTAATGGTTGATTTCCTTTCTTAGAGATCATCGAAAAAGATTCTTTTGTCCACACTTCGTGGAGTCTCTAGATTTTATTTCGGAAGGTTACCCTTCTTACCTACAACGTGTGCAGGATTTCTCTCTTATTTCCTCCCTGCACACATGAGAGACTAAAAAGCGATCTTTTTGAGTGCAATTATCATAAAACCCTAATGGTGAGGCGAAGTCGAGGCTTATGATCACAATCGAATCCGAATTCTTTCATATGGTATGGTTACTTCTCGCTCGGACTTAAGGATGAGAATGCGTTCTTTGGTAGTTCTAACTTCTCATTTACTAGCATGCGAAACTCTATGTCCTCATAGCTTCTTGGATGCTTGAGACTCTTTTACACTCTGAAGTTGGAGAAGGTTTTGTGGGTACACCTCTGGTAAACCCTCACGAGACTACAACTCGTCCACTAGGGACACCTAGGGGTTTAAAGGCTTAGTGCATACGCTAAATGCATTCGAGAGACCAGCGACAGTGGTATAGTTAGGATTTCTTAATTTCTGTTTCACTTGAGGACAAGTAAAATTCAGGTTTGGGGTATTTGATGAGTGCCAAATATTGCATATTTCTACATCTATTTATTGGCATTTAACTCATCTTTTGTGCTCAAGAATCAGATATTATCCCAAATTCTGTGTTTTCTTTGTTTTCAAGAATAAATATTTGTACTAATTAATTTTGTGTTTTTAGGTAGTGAATAAAGCTCGGAGAAATTGAGGAGCCAAAAGAGCAGAAAATTGGAGGCAAGCATCTATGGAGCAGAAAGCCAAACCCGCGCGCGCATCAGTCGCAAACCCAACTTACAAGACATGGGCTTGAGCTAGCCATGACCCGGATCCGAGCCCGCTCACTCTGAGCCATCGAGATCTCCCTCAGCTACATCCAACGGTCGCTCCGCCTTGCACATCAGTGTTTGATGCTCCCGCTCAACACCAGTTTACTCCGAGCCTTCTCTCAGCCGTTCAGATCGTAGCCACTTCATCCAACGCTCGCTGAGACCTCCTCATCGTCCGTCGCTGCACCCGCCTCACACCAAAATTGCATAACCCTATACCCTCTCGAGCCATACCCATTTCCCTTCCATCTTTCTCTTTCTTCCTCTCCCCGTCTCCATCACAGAGCGGCAGAGCTGCTCTTCTCCTCCTTCACCCGACCACACCTTCCATCATCATCTCCCTACCATGTTTCCCATCACCACCAACCTTACCCGCAATGACCGCACCCCTCTCTAGGTCTAGGTTTTCTCTCTCTTAGCTTCTCCAACCCTAGAAGCTAATTTGGAGAAAACTAGAACTAGGGTTCTCTATCAACAACCATGCATGGAGCTCTGAGGCGAATTGACAAGAGAGGAAAGCAATTCAGAGACGTGGGTGAGAGGTGATTTAATTTAATTTTAAAGAATTTTAGGGTTTTGAGAATTTCTGGATGTATAAATACAAGTGAACTGAGTTGATAGAAGGGATGCCTGGGCTAGCCAGAGCACCAATTAGGTTTAAATTGTAGTTTAATTGTTCATATCATGTTTTAATTTAAATTGCTAGGGTTCAGATGAAACCCTAACTTGCTATTGTGTTTCTCATACTTTCAATATTGATTCTTGAATGCTTAAATACTTCCTAAGATAGATTTTAATCTTAGCATGTCACTGCTTTGCTCTCACAAAGGCATGCCATGTATGCACCGTAGTTAGAATACCCCTATGATGATTATGTTTGCAACTCAAGCCTAATTAGATTGTTATCAATCCTCGATTAGTTGTACTCTAAATAGACAGTGTAATGCTTGGGAAAGATACCATAGTTGTGATTAAGCTATCAATCGGAGAAACATCTTAAACATGGAGCAGAGTTGACACCTCTCCCTTATCTGTCATAAAGACAAGAACAATATCATGAGTTGAAAACATAGTGTAGGCTAAAGGTGGATTTGAAGACCCTAGTATCCCCATTGTTACTGTTTATCATTCCTTAGTTCATTGTAACAATACCATCTCAGCCGTATCGGCACAAAACCCCCTGTGTTACACATTATCACCAGAAATTCAGTTTAGGAAGCCTTTAGATCAAATCAGAGCACCACAAGTCTCTGTGGTTCGACCCGTACTTGCCACGTCTCCGATAGACATTGTGCACTTGCGGTTATTACTCGTAGGCATTAATATAAACACATTTCCGGGCCTACCACTAGGCCAATGACCGACCATGCGGGGTCGGCCGTGGATATTCCATACCTGCTTGGGGGTGATGGAATTGATCTGGGGTCATCCAATCATGCTTATGGAGTTGGATGACTGCAATCGAATCATATCCTGACCGATACGGTCAGTCCGGATGCTCAATCGGGCTAGTATAACACACCGAGAGGGGCTCAATCGGGCTAGTATAACACACCGAGAGGGGCTCGGGCTAGTATAACACACCGAGAATCAGCCTGTACGGGTATTTCGTACATGGTTTCATTATAGTGCTTGGAGGTTCCGTGTTATTCTCAGAAGAGTAACACTCGATCGTCATGCCACACGATAATGAGTACTTGAAATACAAGGCGATATGAAATTCACGGGAAGGGATTGTTACCACATGCTCCAACCTGGAGGAATTTCATGTATTCACGAATGGGATTGTTGCTACATGCTCCATTCTTGGTGAATTAAGTGAGGGAGTATCCAACACTTATAAATGGCTTTATCTTTTACAAGATGTCAAATAGCATGATTTTTTCCGTTTTTACAAATTTAACCTTAAACGAAAATCCACCATCAACATTAAGTCCCCTGCCTAGCACATAATGGTTACACTATTGTGTGGTAGGCATGAGATGGTGACATACATATATACTTGAAATGACCAGGCTAAAGTAGATACATATTTAAGGATAGTTAGGCGTTGCCACTGAACCGGTTGATTCTCGATTAAGGATGCGAAGGAAACAGGACTTGATCTCGGTGAGTCGCTTTGGTTCCTCTTGTACATATTTGAGCTCGGCCGCTTCTTCAAAAAGTGGGTGCTTTACACACTGCCGGTTGAATCGTTAGAATCCGGATGACCTTCTGATTCTCGATTAGGGTTCACAAGAAAATCTGACTCGGTCGGTGTTGAATCCTCATTCATCGGGCGCCGTAATCGTTTTAGAGTTTCCTCAGCATATATGCAGGTGTAGAGATTTTTGAACCATTTTTACGTTTTTACAGTAGAGCTTCCTTGCAAAAACTTTGTTTCCCCATCATGTCTAACAACAGTGGCACGTCTTCTTCATACCATCCAGGATCTTCCGTTAAACGTGCACGACCTGCGTCTGAGCTTCATGATCAATCCCCTGTTCGTGTTCTCCGAGTCAAGAAGATCATACCGGTTTGTCTCTTCTTCCTTTTCTGAACCATTGTTTGTTCTTCATAACGGTCAGGTAAATAATCCCTTCATTCTTGCAGAGATACCCTACCGGAACATGTGTGACGGTTATTGATGACGATGACTTAACCATTCCTCTTCCTTCAAACTCAAACACGCTTACCCCTGTGAACCTCGAAGACGCTGACCTGGGTATTTCATCTTATGAATATCCAAATGCAGGTCTTTCATTCGATGTTCGCATGAAATGCTTATCCTCCGACTACCAAGATGTCGGTGGATTTCTGGTGCAGAAGGAGTTTGTGTCTTTGTACACCAAGTTGTGGAGGAAGTACGGTCATATCGCAACCGGGAACGTGGTCCGACATTGTTCCTCTGCTTTGGTTACCGCGGTAAACTGCCTTCTTCCCATGATTGCTGAGATGGAGAGTATTTCTATCCGCAACGTTCTTTGAATCAAGTCTTGAAAAGTGGGAGAACATGGTATCTACCACTGCGGAATCCATGAAGTTCAACGTGGGATGGCTGCGGCAACGTCTTGATGTCATCAAGGTTGATCGAGTTGGTATCCTCGCAAATGTTGTTCACCTTTCTGAAAGCTATCTTGGAAGAGGAAAAAGCTCTGGCCGCAGAATCAGAAAAGGTGGAGCAGGCTGTGCAGGACTTGAAGAAAAGAACAGAAAGATATCGAGCTAGGCTAGAGATGATGCTCTCAAGAAATTATAATCTTCTAGATGGCCTCTTCTAAGCTGCACTCGACGTTTATGTCAAAAGTTTTTAAACGTCTTTGCTGAATAAACTGCATTGGGTTTTTTTTTTTTTTTTTTTGGTGAAACAGGTTTTTTCATTGGCACATCTCTGAATATAATTGATGATTCAAACATGTAATGAAAATAAACGCCTGTATTGTTGACATGGTGGACAGTGGTCAGGCATGATATGCCTTGAGCCACTTTCCATTGATAACTGCTTCCAGCTTGCCTCCGTCTACCTTAATGATCTTGTAGTAGCCGGTATTGTAAGCCTTGGTGACTGCGTAGGGACCTTCCCATTTTGGTGAGAATTTTGGTGCGGACATATCTTGCTGGATATGTTTGGCCGTTTTCAAAACCAAATCTCCCACTTTGAAAACGCGTGGTTTCACAATTTTGTTGTATGCCTTGGAAATTCGATTCCTGTACACCTGAGCGCGTTCTTACGCTTTATTCCTTCAAATCCAGTGTCTAACTCTGCTATTCTAGAGTCGAGACTTGACCTCGTTCCAATGGATCCCGGTTCTTCTTTGCAATCCCGGGCTGATGGGATTCGATCTCTGCTGGGAGAATTGCATCCGCTCCCGTAGACGAGTGAGTATGGAGAAACCCCAATGGAGCTTCTGGGTGACGTACGGTACGCCCATAGTGCCATTGGTAACTGATCATGCCATTCCCTAGGATTGTCGTGTACCGTTCGACTGATGATCCGGATCAATGTCTTGTTGGTACTCTCAGCTTGCCCGTTCCCTTGAGGATAGTAGACGGTGGAGAAGATCTGTTTAATGCCATATTCCTCAAGTAACTCCCGTACCTGCTTGTTGGCGAAGGGAGTGCCATTATCAGTGATGATATGCTTGGGCACGCCAAAACGACAAATGATGTATTCTTTAATGAAAGCCGCAATTGTTGTTCCTGTAGTTCCCCGTAGGGGAATGGCCTCTACCCATTTGGTGAAGTATTCCGTCGCGGTTATGATGTACTCGTGCTGCTTCGATGACGGTGGATTGATTTTCCCGATAATGTCAAGTCCCCAGCTGTAAAATGGCCATGGGCTGCTTATAGAGTTCAGAGGGGTAGAAGGCGCATGAACAAGGTTCCCATGAATTTGGCATTTGTGACAACTTTGAACAAAAACGGCTGCATCGTCCTCCATGGTCGGCCAATAGTATTTCTCGTGTATTTGGAGAAACAGTTTCCTCTTCCCTTGATGTTCTCCTTCGTGTGTCCGCCTTCAAGATGATCGGGATTTCTTCTCCCGCCCATGCACCGTGCAGATTACCTCCGGCTCTTGCGATACGGATCCCTTCATGGAATACGAACCGCTTGGCTCTTTGCTTCATCTTAATAGCGTCCTTTCGGCCGTGAGAATTATCCCATCACGGAGATAGCTGATGTAGGGTTCTCTCCGGTCCCAGTGCGGTTCACATTAAAAATCTCCAATTGGTGCGGTGGTGCCTGGCAGTTTGAGCAAGACTTCTGAAGTAGTCTGGATTGAGCCTCCATCTCTGGCCAGTAATAACCCAGGCGTTGAAGTCGCCGGTAAAGCGTTACCACCGGTGATTGTCCACAAATTTCATTGTGAACACGATCCACCATGAGTTGTGCTTCGTCACCTCCCGAGACATCTTGACGGGAGCCATCTGGATTCCGATAATCTGACATATCATGAAGCATGAAGAAGTTTTGCGGGGTTTTGAGGCCCGACCTTTCCTTGGGAGAGTGAGCTGTTGAGCTCTCGGATGATCGGAGTTCGCCAATCGTCGGTCTTGGTGTCTTTGTATTGCGGTAGCCACGTCGATTCTATGGTTATCCTCTTCACTGTCAGGGTTTCTTCCGCCCCTTCAAACTTCAGTTTGGAAGCCAATGTTGCTAGGCAATCGGCGTGTTTGTTGTTGCTGCGACCAACATGGGTTATGGTTGCATCGGCAAAGTAGTTTAGTAACCTCTGTGCTTCTGATCGGTACGGGGCTAGTGTTACTTATTTCAATGCATATACTCCATTCATTTGATTCACCAGTAACTTGGAGTCACCTCTTATCTCCAGGACGTGTGACTCCTCGCTTGTTTAGCTATTGAAAGCCCTATGAGGAAAGCTTCATATTCCGCGGAGTTGTTGGTGCATTCGAAGTCTAACTTGAAGGAATGTGAAAATACTTCTCGGTTGGAGAGACTAACACCACGCCTGCTCCTCCCGATTACTTGCTAGGGGTAGCGGAGCCGTCAAAATACAAGAGCCACACTTCTTCTTCCAGAATAGAGACGTCCTAAATTCTCCGGGGAGTTCTTCATGTAGTCCCGTAGTGCCTTCTCCAGAAATGCTTTGCCCGATAAGTCCGCAAATCGCTTGGCCCTTGATAGATCTAGGCAATGCACATGTTATGTCTAGTTCTGACATTTGGAGAAGCCATTTGCCTGTCCTCCCAGTCAGGACCGGCTTTGAAAGTAAAAACTTTGCCGGATCGGATTTAGACACGAGTATCACCCTATTAGATAGCAGGTAATGCCTAAACTTCTGAATGGAATGGATTAAGGCTAAACACGCTTTTTCTGCTGTGGGGTATCTGAGTTCAGCGTCTCTCAATATCCTCGCTGAAATAGTATATGGGACGTTCGATTCCCTCATCGTCTTCCCGAGCGAGTAAAGCCCCTACGGGCGGTGTCACTGAAGGCGGTGTAGAGGACCAGTGGCTTCCCTTGTACAGGAGACTTCATGACGGTTGGAGATGATAGTATTCGTTGAATTTTACGAAAAGCTTCCTGTTGGGTTGTGGTCCAAACAAAGTTGGCTCCTTTCTTCAGCAAGGTGGTGAATGAGGCGATAAGTTGGGCTAGACCCGGGTATAAAATGTCGAATGTAGTTTACCTTGCCCATGAAACTCTGGAGTTCTCTCACGGTTCGGGAGGCGGCATTGTGAGGATAGCCCGAGTTTTGGACGGGTCTACCTTTATTCCTTCATGCGGTCACCGGAATCCCGAGAAATTTACCCGAAGAGACACCGAAAGCACATTTCAAAGGATTCATCTTCAACTTGTATTCTCGACACCTCTCAAACACTTGCCTCAAGACATTTGTGTGGTCTCGCTCGAGCTTTTGATTTGACCACAATATCATCCACATAGTCTTCTACTTGTTTATGCATCATGTCGTGGAAGATTGCCGTCATAGCACGTTGATACGTTGCGCCGCATTCTTTAAACCGAATGGCATAACGGTATAATAAAAATTTCCAAGAGGGGTTCGGAAAGCCGTCTTACTCGCATCGTGCTCATACATCCTTATCCCGATTGTATCCGCTATAACCATCCATGAAGGAGAACATGCCGTGTCCGCTGGTGGCGTCCACTAACATGTCGATGTTAGGTAGAGGAAAGTCGTCCTTGGGGCAGCACTTGTTCAAGTCTCTCGAAATCTACGCAAAGACCGGATCTGCCCGTTTTCTTCTTTCTTTACTGACCACATTGGCTAACCGAGTTGTTGGATGATGAATAGGCCCGATGAAGCCAGCCCATTGACTAGCGACTTCCGAATTTCGTTCTTGATTTGATCCTCTACTTCATGTATGAATTGCCTCGGAGATTGCTTGATTGGCTTGGATCCAGGTATGACATGTAAGTGATGGGTGACCAATTTTTCATCCAAACCAGGCATTTCATCGTATGTCCAGGCAAACACATCTTGGTACTCCTTGAGTAGTTGAACAAGACTCGTACGTTTATCTGTGGATAGAGTCGAACTAATAGAGATCGGCACGGGAGATTCTTCATTCTCGATGTTAACGCCTCGAGCTCGTCGGTTGTGGAATTGGTTCCATCTTGTAGTTCTTCGGGCGTCGATACCTCATCTTGCGTTTCGTCATTCTTGCGGTATTCAATTGGGCGGAGAGGCCGGGTTCCGGTCTCTCCTGCTAATTGCTAACAGCGGCGCGGTATATTGTTCTCCCCTTCGATCACGTTTCACCTCGAAAGTGCGTCCCCTTTTGGTGTGAGCATGAGTTGGAGTCTCACCTGGATAGAGATGGACGCCTCGTTACGAACGTGTCTTTGTAGTGTTTGGCCTCCAGTGGTGTAAGTCGGTCTCCTTCCTTGATTGACGCCCACGTGGGTAGTGGGGTGCACAAGACTTTGTCTGACCCTCCCTGTGTGGTGTCTTTTGGCTCGAACAGCTCCACTCCGCATATTGGTGCATACGGAGACAATGATGCAGGAATGCGGATGACTTTCTCGTCTAGCATGGTCTTCAGGCACTGGTGATACGTCGAGGGAATGACTTTGTTGTCATGAAGCCATGGTCTCCCTAGTATCATATGGTAGTCCGGCTCCCTTTCTATGACTTCAAACCTTGCTTTTGATCGGACAGGTCCTACTCGATAAATTGATTGACATACCCGTATGTGCTTTGTGCAGTTTCCTTCAAGTCCGTCATCGTGGTAGGCTGCCGTACAATCTTGCATGGGTTAACCTTGGCTGTCCCGAGAGTCTTGAGAGTGATTACGTTCGAAGATGCTCCTGTGTCGACGAGGGCTCTCTGAACTCGAACCCTTGATGTGCGCGGTAACATGTAGGGCCCGGTTGTGACCTTCTTACGCCATCATGTCGTCTTACGTAAATGTAACATTGTTTACGAGATGCTTCCTGGCAGTTAGAATTTACGGGACGAGAAGGAGCTAGGTGTACATCCAAAGCTATTTTATTAATTGCGGCGAACGTCTCGCCCGTTGATTCTGGAGAGGTGCGGGAGTTCGCACAAGCTTTCCACTAGAGATGCCGTTTCTGGTCCACTGGTCTCTCGGTTCACGAGAAACCGACACTGAGGGGAATCGATCCCCAGTGTAAAGGTCTCAGTACACTCATTTCGACGTCATCTTGATGAGGAGATCAAGTATGTTGTTTACCGCTTCTTTGATAAGCTCCATGTTCCTCGTGTGAATCTCCTGTACCCGAGCTAACTCGATTATCGTTGGGGTTCTTCCTGTTGCGCCAGCAGGTACACCGTTGGGAAGAGGGGTATCCTCATTGGAGGAACTTCGACCGGGATTTGAATTTGTTGGGGAAGTCCTAAGACCAACCATCTCGAACTTAGCCAAACAGGATTGGGTATTGAAGAAATTGATTTCAGAGAGATTAATCTCCCACCGTGGTCGCCAATTGTTTATGGGTGAAAACTACTCCCGCCGAATTTGGTAATTTGGGGTGTGTGGATGAGGAATCAATCTAAACCTAAACAAATGCCTTTGCGCGGTGAGTGCTTGTAGATTCGGAAATCAATGCTGTGCAAGTCCAGCCTAAACCAAGAAATGGCCGTTCCAGGACTTGTTTCGGTCACAAAGTGAAGGAGATTGGGTTGATCTTAAGGGAGGAAGCGAAGAAGGTGTTGAGATTGTGAAGGTGTTGGCTTGCTTATGACTTGTAACAGAAGGTGAGCGGGCTTGTGATTGATGCAAACAAGCTCACAGGTGTTGGAATACGTTTTTGTATTAACACTTGGTTTTACGTCTGATGCTCTCCTTGTCTTGTGTTGTTATTTGAAATAGGGCGGAGAACCTATTTATACAAGTCATTGAGCCTCATTCACGTCTCTCGTGGGAAGTGGAGGAAGTGGAGTGATGGAGTAGTGGAGTTGTGCGTCGGTGCCACACGACCGGTCTTGCCCACTTATCCTGTTCATCTCTAACCGTCCATGACTTCCCGACACGTTCTTGTGATGGCGCGTTGCCGCACGCTGCACTGTTGCGCAAACCGCCGCCGGACCAATACCCCAGTATGTATCCCCCAGTTTGTGACATGATTGATGTCCTGGAATGTGTGGATCGTGGATCCACGAAAGATAGCATGTAATCTTTGAATTGAATAACTGTGTTATTCGGGAAGTCGATACTTGTGAAGTATCGTGTGTATTTTATGCGAGTCTTGCATTATGGTGTGGTAAAGTGATGGGTAATGACGCCTCACTGACCAAATAACTCCCGACCGGGGTTGTATAACCAAGGCTGGTGAAGTTGAACGGATGAGATGATCTTTGAGACACTCATATGCGGCCCGTTAATGGATATTAGGGTTTTTGAAGAGGTGCGCAAGCATCACTCTTTAGCTTGGTCGAAACCAAGCATGGAAAGGGATTTGGAAAGGGCCGACCGGGCATGTGTGTAGACGCTGCCGGTGTACACCTCTCACCGTCCCATGAAGGCGCGATCTAGGCCACTCAATTTAACCGGTAAAGTTGAGTGGTTGAGATCGGTTCTTGCTGCAGAAATTGATGCCGCAAAGGGTTGGAAACCGGCGTGACATCCCTAGTTCGGGCACGCGTTTAAAGATGACACATCTTGGTCGGTCTTGGTCGATCATACCAGCGTGTAGGTGGTAGGCTGGTGTTCACACCTATACCTGACTATCCCATGAAAACGTGATCTAAGCCACTCAAATCATCCGGTGAAGTTGAGCGGTCGAGATCAGTTCGTGGTTTGGGAGGCGCGACCATGCTAGTTTGGACGCACGTTTTGGATTGACCAGGCATGATATGCCTTGGCCGAACACATGAGGAGGTAGATGGGCCCACGGTGGTCATGCTTTGGTATGACCGCCCTTGTTTAATCTAATTTGTGACCCTCCATTCGTGTCGGAGAAGATGGACGCGCGTGATGACTTGAAACCCTAATTTTGGCTTTCAAGCCGTGCGTCATCTCTTGTTTGGGTGATGATTTTGTCACGGCCAAACATTGTTGGTCTTGACCGATTGGTCAAGTGTGTAGGCGGGCCCACGGTGATCGTGTTGACATGCTCTGGGACCTTTGAGTCTACATCTACACCCTCCATCTATACCGCGAAGATGGATGGTTGAGACTGTTTTGCGACACATGTAATATGCCGCAAACCCTAATTTAGGGTTTTCCGTCCATAATGCTTGGTATGAACGGTTTCTTGGCAGGCTAGGCCAATGACCGACCATGCGGGGTCGGCCGTGGGTATTCCATACCCGCTTGGGCGTGATGGAATTGATCTGGGGTCATCCAATCATGCTTATGGAGTTGGATGATCGCGATCGAGATCATATCCGGACCGATACGGTCAGTCCGGATGCTCAATCGGGCTAGTATAACACACCGAGAGGGGCTCAATCGGGCTAGTATAACACACCGAGAGGGATCGGGCTAGTATAACACACCGAGAATCAGCACAGACGGGTATTTCGTACATGGTTTCATTATAGTGCTTGGAGGTTCGTGTTATTCTCGTAAGAGTAACACTCGGTTGTCATGCCACACCGATAATGAGTAATGGAAATACAAGGCGATATGAAATTCACGGGAAGGGATTGTTGCCACATGCTCCAACCTGGAGGAATTTCATGTATTCACGAATGAGATTGTTGCTACATGCTCCATTCTTGGTGAATTAAGTGAGGGAGTATCCAACACTTATAAATGGCTTTATCTTTTACAAGATGTCAGCGCATGATTTTTTCCGGTTTTTACAAATTTAACCTTAAACAAAAATCCACCATCAACAACCTCTTACTAGGATCGGTTCCCCTTTACCCAGAGTTGGTCTTACACAAAATCACAAACTCGATCATACCATCTCAGGTGATTACTTAAGATCGGTTTCACTAATAAAATCCATACCAATACATAAGTCAGGCCTTTGTGAATAGTTTTTCCAAGAACACAAATAATTCATAAGTGGTTATACTAATCACACATATTGTTTGTTCACAAGATATGTAATGAATGACAATACCAATAACGCCTGGCGATTTCCTTTTCGATTCACAAAACAAGTTCATGAATTTAATTCCTTAAAACACATGTAAAATATTGTTTCCTAGGATGAAATCCTCACCTCATACCCATACATAATCACAATAGCATTTAAACGATTATGTCGATGTCTTATCTACAAAGTTTAACAGTTGAGCAATAAACCTCGTATTGTATTCCTTAATACTATGTCTATCTAGAGTGTTCATGCTTCGCAGTTTTGTTTTCAATATGCACGACTTGAAAGATACGTTAGGGAATGAAACAGTTCAAGTCAAATATCACTAACCTCAAGTGGAAGAATGATGTTGTCGTTTTAGCTTCTTACTTCTTCACTTCTTCAAGTCTTCGCAATACTTGTAATGTCTCATATCCTAATACTTTCAAGCTAACCTATACGAAATTGACTCTAGTACATAATCAAGCGACTCTTTAAATGAGTTTTGATTAACTAAAATATGACAACCAAACTTGACATACCAACGCTTGGTGGGTTCAACCAAGCTATGCTTTAACACATTCCATCGACAAACCACTACCAAAATCGGGGTATTACAATACCATCACCTTAAATGGGAGCCGTCTTTAGCTCCGGAATATTTTCAATCCCATATATCCGACGTTCCCTGCCCCTCAAGAGACAAGCACCCGGAGCGACCCCGTCCAACGTACCTTCCCACCCTCGGCATGTGAACCGTCATCGGCTCTGATACTTTATAATGACTCTTACCTCCACCGATATTGTACTCACTTAGCCACTGCGATTATCCGGCAGTGCGGGGTTTTTGATGGGAACCGCTGCGGTTATCCAGCAGTAGCTTCCTGGGAGGTCACCAATCTCTGAATTATTCCCGCTCGGGCACACTTAACTACAAAGTTTTCCACCAACTCTGGAGACAATTATGCTGAAAAGGCCTCGGTGTTAGGGAAGGACAAACCATTACCACCACCTTAAATGGGATCCGTCTCGGCTCCGGAATATTTTCAATCCCATATATCCGACGTTCCCTGTCCCTTAAGAGACAAGCACCCGGAGCAACCCCGTCCAGCGTACCTTTCCCACCCTCGGTGGGTAAACCGTCGTCGGCTATGATACTTTGTAATGACCAGTCCCTCCACCGATGTTGTCCTCACTTAGCCACTGCGGTAATCCGGCAGTGCGGGACTTTTGATGGGCACCACTGCGGCTATCTGATGAGTGCCAAATAGTGCATATTTATACACCTTTTTATTGGCATTTTACTCATCTTTTGCGCTTAGAAATCAGATATTATCCCAGATTCTGTGTTTTCTTTGTTTTCAAGAATAAATATTTGTATTAATTAATTTTGTGTTTTTAGGTAATAAATAAAGCTCGGAGAAACTAAGGAGCAAAAGAGCAGAAGAATTGGAGTCAAGCATCTATGGAGCAGATAGCCAAAGCCCGCGCGCGAATCAGTTGCAACCCAGCAAGGGAGACTTGAGCTAGTCCCGACCCGCGACCCGGATCCGAGCCCGTCCACCACGAGCCGTCCAGATCTCTCCCAGTTGCATCCTACGGTCGCTCCATCACTATACATCATCTCTTGATGCTCCGTGCAACACCAGATCGCTCCAAAACCGTCTACCTCTCTCAGCCGTTCAGATCTCTCTTAGCGCATCCGACGCTCGCTAGGCCTGTCCCATCAACCTTTGCTGCGCCTGCTTCACAACGAAATCTCCAACCCTATACCCACTCGAGAAACCCTAGTCTTCTCCTCATCTTCTCTTTCTTCTCCTCTCCCATCTCCATCAGAGCAGAGCTCTGCTCTTCCGACACCACCTCCACCTTCGCCATCACCACCTTACCACCAACCATCCTGACACGCCAACACCAACCCTGTACCAGTCGCACCCCTCTCTAAGATTTAGTTTTTCTCTTTCTTAGCTTCTCCACCCTAGAAGCTAACTTAGAGAAAAACTAAAACTAGGGTTTTCACCCACAGTCGATGCAGAGCGAAGTGACAAGAGGAAAGCTCGATTCAGAGCCGAATAGAGTATGGGTTCGATTATTTTTCATTTAATTTTTATTTTTAATTGATTTAGGGTTGGTATTTGGGGGAAACTTTGCATGTATAAATAGTAGGAGTAGAGAGTGAAATTGGGCACGCCTGGATTAGCCAGTGCTGTCAATTAGGTTTATTTTGCTTAAATTGTTATTTTATCATGTTCTAGTTTAGTTGCAAAGGTTTCATTGAAACCCTCATTCTCTACTTTGTTTTAACTCTGTGAACTATCTTGAGTACTTAATATCATCAAATGTCTTCAATACAAGTATCCAGGTGTTTTCTCTCACAATGGATGCCTTGCATCCATTGTAGTTAGGTTACAACTACATTGAGGTTCTTGCAACTCATACTTTAGACCCAAATGCCGATCCCTTTGACTAGTTGTACTTAATTAGACAACTAGTGCTCGGGTCAAGCACTTTAGTTGTTCTTTGAAGCATTACGGGAGAGATAAGTGGTGGGTTTGACACCCTGCCCTTATCAGTCACAAGGCAAGAAAGTCTCAACTCAGTTGAGCACACAGTAGGAGTGAGTGGTGGAATTGAGACCTTAGCATCCCCTGTCACTATTTGTTTACCTTAGTTTAGAGTTACTTCATCTCATCTTAGCATGCATTTGCATTTAGAGTTTTTAGTTTTTATTTTGCATTTAGAGTTTTTAGTCTTTTATTTTACCTTTTATTTTCAAAAAAAAAAAAAAAAAAAAAAAAAAAAAAAAAAAAAAATTCAAAAACTCTTTTTGTAAAAACCTCCAACTTTTAGAGATTCTAGAGTCACTAGCATGCTTCTAGCTATGTTTACATAGAGAATCTGACCGAAATAACAAAAGTTAGAAGTGCCGGAGAACACAATCGGGTTTCTTAGTTGATTAGAGCGTTAAAGTTGGATTTAACCATACCTGAGGGCGAATTAGGTGTTGTTTAGATATTCGGTAGTAGAATTGTGATCACCCATAGTGGAGACTACCCAATTTACATCAAGTGAGGCACCAACCTTCAATTTTTTGCAACTTTCTAGAAAGTCATTAGAGTGTGTGTCACCGTACGTAAATTCCGGGTAGGAATGGTGAGCTACCCAACTTCGCACCATTTTCAGCACTACTTCGATCTCTTGAGTGCTAGTTTTTGTCAATCATGAGGGTGACGTCTAAAGATGAAAACTCCTTCTAAATACCGATTTGTAGTTAGCATCATTCTCTCTCTCAATCAATGAAGACCCATAGAAACACATCATCGTCAAGCAACCGGAGCGAATCGAAATATTGAAAGAAAAGTTGAGACAGGTCCAAGGTTTACGTGCAACAAAGAAAACGAAAAGAAAATAGGATGAGAATTAATAAAATTTATAAAATCAAGACAATACAAGTTGTGGAAAAATTGAGTGATAAAGTCCTTTGTCCATGGAGTTAGTTGTTTCATTATTTGTATTTGTATTTTTATTTTCACTTATTATAAAAAAAAAAAAAAAAAAAAAAAAAAAAAAAAAATTAAAAAAAATATTTTAGTTTATTTTATTATTTTTGCTACCACCATGGTAAACAAGAGTTCAAAAAGAAAAATCCAAACAACAAGGAATTTGAGTAGAAAAGTTAAAAATTGTCAAGTTTTGTGAAGTTTAGAAGTTCGTCATCAACATTTGAAGACCGAAGACCGAAGATTGAAGACGTTTCTATGGTTTCTTATGAGAGAGTGATATTAATTGCCGATCGGGTGAGAAATGAGTGAGTACTCCCACCCTTGCTAATGGTTGATTTCCTTTCTTAGAGATCATCGAAAAAGATTCTTTTGTCCACACTTCCGTGGAGTCTCCGCATTTTATTTCGGAAGGTTATCCTTCTTACCTACAACGTGTGCGGGATTTCTCTCTTTATTCCTGCTTTGCACACATGAGAGACTAAAAGCGATCTTTTTGAGTGCAATTATCATAAAACCCTAATAGTGAGGCGAAGTCGAGGCTTATGATCACAATCGAATCCGAATTCTTTCATATGGTATGGTTACTTCTCGCTCGGCACTTAAGGATGAGAATGCGTTCTTCGATAGTTCTAACTTCATTACTAGCATGCAGAAACTCTATGTCCTCATAGCTTCTTGGAGGCGTGAGACTCTTTTACACTCTGAAGTTGGAGAAGGTTTTGTGGGTACACCTCTTGTAAACCCTCACGAGACTACAACTCGTCCACTAGGGACACCTAGGGGTTTAAAGGCTTAGTGCATACGCTAAATGCATTCGAGAGACCTACGACAGGTGGTATAGTTAGGATTTCTTATTTTCTTTTCACTTGAGGACAAGTAAAATTCGGGTTTGGGGGTATTTGATGAGTGCCAAATAGTGCATATTTATACACCTTTTTATTGGCATTTTACTCATCTTTTGCGCTTAGAAATCGAGATATTATCCCAGTTCTGTGTTTTCTTTGTTTTCAAGAATAAATATTTGTATTAATTAATTTTGTGTTTTTAGGTAATAAATAAAGCTCGGAGAATCTGAGGAGCCAAAAGAGCGAAGAATTGGAGTCAAGCATCTATGGAGCAGATAGCCAAAGCCCGCGCGCAAATCAGTTGCAACCCAACAAGGAAGACATGGGCTAGAGCTACCCATGACCCGGATCCGAACCCGCTCATCCCGAGCCGTTGAGATCTCGCCCAAATGCATCACACGGTCGCTCCTTCACTTACATCTATTTCTCGATGCTCCGCTCAACACCAGATCGCTCCAAAACCGCTTACCATCCTCGACCGTTCAGATCGCACCAGCTTCATCCTACGCTCGCTAGGCTCGTCCCATCAACAGTCGATGCACCTGCTTCACAACGAAGCCCCCATACCCTATACCCTATCGAGCCTTACTCATTTTCTTTTCTTCTTCTCTTTCTTCTTCTCTCTTCACCTCTGCAAAACCCATTCCTTCATCACCCGACACCAAACTCGAGCGAGCCGCACCATACCTCTTCCACCTCCATCACCTCCCGACACCGCTCAACAACAATACGCTGCAGCCACCTTCCCTCCTCTCTAGTGTTAGTTACCTCTCTCTTAGCTTCTCTCATAACCTAGAGGCTAATTTAGAGATAACTAAAACTAGGGTTCCGACCAACAACCACGCATGGAGTTACGAAGACGATTAGACAAGAGGAGAAGCAATTCGAGAAGTGGGTGAGAGTTATTTTATTGTAATTTCGTTTTTGAAACTAGGGTTTGGTACTTGATTGTGCATGTATAAATAGAAGAGGGAGAACATGATTTTAGTCACGCCTAGATTAGCCAGTGCTGTCAATTAGATTTAATTTCTGTTTTTCATGTTTTAATTTAGTTGCTAGGGTTTGAGATGAAACCCTAGCTTACAACTGTGTTCTTCATGCTCTTGTATTGTTCTTGATTGCTTGAATATTATCTAGATAGAATTAACTTCAGTGTGATAACACTTTGCTCTCACAAATGCATACCAACGCCATGGATGCACTTTGTAGTTTGATTACCTCTGTGTTGTTTACACTTTGCAACCCAAGCTTAATAAAATTATTATGATCCTCGGATTATTTGTACTTTAATCGGACAGGTAATACTTGGGAAATAAACTTAGTTGTGATTAATCTGTCAAATGGAGAAACACCTTAGAGACATGGCAGAATTGACACTCCTACCCTATCTGTCATGAAGGCAAGAACAACATCTCTAGTTGAAAACATAGTGTAGGTTAAAGGTTGAGTCGAAGACCCTAGTGTCACTTTTTATCATTCCTTAGCTTAGTATCACCTTTACAACTCAGTCGCTTCGACACAACCCTCATTTATGTTACACACTTCTTAGAAACTCGGTAGAGCAGACCTTTGATCAATATCAGAGCACCACAAGTCTCTGTGGTTCGACCCGCACTTGCTCAGTCCTACAACCAAGACACCGTGCACTTGCGGTATAACCGTAGGCCGTAAAACGTAAATTATATACACATCTTCGGGCCTACCAAGTTTTTGGCGCCGTTGCCGGGGACTTGGCGCGTGCCCTGTTGTTCAATTGCTTGCTTTACTGATTTTCTCCCCTGTACATATCCATTTTACTTAGTTATTCCATCTGTGATTAATATAACTTAGTTAATTTTTGTAAACTTGCATTTGTCATTTAAGAAATTCTAGTATAAACTTGTCATTGCATTGTAGTTTGCATCATAGTTCTTATTAGGCCGTCTTAGTTTTGTAGTGTAACTTAGCTTACTTCATGCTTATTTACGTAGATTAATCTGTCATTGCACTCATATCTTGCTCATTGCATATTTAGCCTTGTAGTTTTCGCGATAACTTCATAAATATCATTGCCACCGCATATTAACTCCTGTGTCAGTCCAATTATCTCAGTCTACTTGCATTGCATTAACTCCAGTGCTGCCAGTGCATAGCAGCACTTGATATTCATCTCCTTTGCTTAGCCTGCACACTTTTGAGAACTAAGGCTTCTCTCCCGAGTTAACGAGTGCTTGATCTGTTTTGCTATTGTCTTTTGCAAATCGCCGAGCAAGCCCAAGGAGTGGAAGGAGCAAAACTTGGGTTTTGAAAAGCTGCTGAGCAACTCCTGCACTTCAGGTGAGTGGCTCCGCCATGTCTGTGTGCTGACCTGTTGTGTTCATGTGCACAAACACTACCCTGTCACAGTTGCGCCTGAACTAAACATAGGAGGTTAACCCAACTAGCACTAAACCGTGCATTTGTGAATACTTCTGTGATCTGTGACCTTGCATGCTAGCCTGTCAACCTTCTGAGCCCTGTGAGCCTTCTGCTCTCCTGTGTACCAAGTTGAGCCAAACTCCAGCCCCTGAAGCTTGGAGTTGAGCTGGGTCACAACTTGGAAAGCCAAGCCATTAGAGCAGAACCCCGAGCATGAGCCATTAGTCTTTGTGACCCGGTGAACCTTGCATAACCTTGATGCACACCCTAAGTTATAACTCACCCGAGCATACACCACCGCATACCTTGCAAGCCTTACTCACCTGTCGACCACCGTTGACTCCAACAACTCTCAGCACTCTCTCTGGGCTGGTTCAATTTATACACATCTCGCCTTGTGAATTGCCGATAACAAACCCGCTGGCTCTGTAACCCTTATGCTCTGCTATGTATGCTTGCTTGCTAGACACTGTGAACTGTGCTTGTGAGCATTGCTTCTGTGCATATTAAACCTGCAAGCCCATTGAAAACCAAAAGGGTCAACGAGACCTGTTGAACCTCTTCAACCAGCCCCATGCTTTGTGTTTTTAAGCCCGCATATTTGTGCAAACTGTTAAACTTGTGAGCCAAACCACGAGCATACTCGGCCCGATCTTTTGCCTTGCTTTGGGCGATTGCCGGTAAGTGCTCAACCCGACCTGTGATGTATGTTACTGTGTTGAGGTGAGTTATTGTCTTGTGTTGTGTTTAAACCGATTTACAAACAATCTGTGCAAATGATCTGCCCGGTGATCACCCACGAGCCGTGAATGAGGTAGGCCTACCAACTTGCTTGAGAACGTAGTTACCTTGCTAGGTGATCACCCCCCGAGCCGCATATTGCATGACAACCTTGATAGCCCTAAAACGATTGTTGATCTGCTTTGAATGTGCCATTGATGCTCGACCTTAACCATGTGCTAAACCTTGTCTGAGCCACACTAAACTCTTATGCATGTTTGATCTTGATTTGAACCCTGTATGAGCTTCCACCTGCTGTCAATTGAGCTTGTTGAGCTTGTTGAGCCAACCCAGTTGCTACTTTGGGTGCTGTCAAATGTATTGAACCCAAGCTGTCACTTCCTCAGCTGTGCTGAGCAATATTTTCCAGCACATTACTTGTGCAGCCTGGGCTGCATAGGTTGAAGCCCAAATACTGGGCTTGCACTCTGCACAACCGAAGCCCACAATCAATTGCTGGGCTGACTGACCACACCAGCTGGGCTAACAGAACCCAACCTGGGCTGCAACCAAATGAAACCCAGCTCACCTGGGCTAACCCAACTAGGCTTAGCATTATAACTTGGGCTTCCCACATAACCTCTGCTGCTGGGCTTAAACAAAACTGAGCCCACATCTGCTGGGCTGTGCATATAGCTGAACCCAATCTGGGCTGCCAAACCAAACTGTCAACTGGGCTCAATCCACTTCTGGGCTACACACTTTGCAACAACTTGGGCTTCCCACATAAACCAAAGCTCCCAACAAAACCAAATTCCCACATAAACCAAATTGAAACCCATTTAAACCAAATCTCAAACAAACCAAATCCCAATAAACCAAATTCCCACATAAACCAAAGCCCATTTTCATGTTCTATGTTTCTGTACATTATCTTTTGGGTTGACCCTCAACTTTTTAGATTGTTAGTAAATTTTGTATATAAATTTTTGTAGGACTTGTTAAATTTTTCTTTTCTTGCTTCGGTTGAGTCTTCTTGCACATATATTATGCTAATCCGATATGATCTCCGTTGAGAATATTGGATTCTATCCTTGACGAATGAAGCTCAACCTTGCTCCGCCGACATCCAGGTAATCTCTTCCCTTTTCTCTTATCGGCATAGTTCTCTCGGTATGTACTTGTTTAAATTTTTCCTATCGTGACACATTGAGGACAATGTTTGATTTAGGTTTGGGGGTGCATTTGCATTTAGAGTTTTTAGTTTTTATTTTGCATTTAGAGTTTTTAGTCTTTTATTTTACCTTTTATTTTCAAAAAAAAAAAAAAAAAAAAAAAAAAAAAAAAAAAAAATCAAAAACTCTTTTTGTAAAAACCTCCAACTTTTAGAGATTCTAGAGTCACTAGCATGCTTCTAGCTATGTTTACATAGAGAATCGACCGAAATAACAAAAGTTAGAAGTCTTGGAGAACACAATCGGGTTTCTTAGTTGATTAGAGCGTTAAAGTTGGATTTAACCATACCGGAGGGCGAATTAGGTCTTTGTTTAGATATTCGGTAGTAGAATTGTGATCACCCATAGTGGAGACTACCCAATTTACATCAAGTGAGGCACCAACCTTCAATTTTTGCAACTTTCTAGAAAAGTCATGTTAGAGTGTGTGTCACCGTACGTAAATTCCGGGTAGGAATGGTGAGCTACCCAACTTCGCACCATTTTCAGCAAGCACTACTTCGATCTCTTGAGTGCTAGTTTTTGTCAATCATGAGGGTGACGTCTAAAGATGAAAACTCCTTCTAAATACCGATTTGTAGTTAGCATCATTCTCTCTCTCAATCAGCAAGACCCATAGAAACACATCATCGTCGACAACCGGAGCGAGAATCGAATATTGAAAGAAAAGTTGAGACAGTCAAGGTTTACGTGCAACAAAGAAAACGAAAAGAAAATAGGATGAGAATTAATAAAATTTATAAAATCAAGACAATACAAGTTGTGGAAAAATTGAGTGATAAAGTCCTTTGTCCATGGAGTTAGTTGTTTCATTATTTGTATTTTTATTTTTATTTTCACTTATTATATAAAAAAAAAAAAAAAAAAAAAAAAAATCAAAAGTCAAAAAATATTGTAGTTTATTTTCTTATTTTTGCTACCACCATGGTAAAGAAGAGTTCAAAAAGAAAAATCCAAACAACAAGGAATTTGAGTAGAAAAGTTAAAAATTGTCAAGTTTTGTGAAGTTTAGAAGTTCGTCATCAACATTTGAAGACCGAAGACCGAAGATTGAAGACGTTTCTATGGTTTCTTATGAGAGAGTGATATTAATTGCCGATCGGGTGAGAAATGAGTGAGTACTCCCACCCTTGCTAATGGTTGATTTCCTTTCTTAGAGATCATCAGAAAAAGATTCTTTTTGTCCACACTTCTGTGGAGTCTCCAGATTTTATTTCGGAAGGTTATCCTTCTTACCTACAACGTGTGCAGGATTTCTCTCTTTATTCCTGCCGCACACATGAGAGACTAAAAAGCGATCTTTTTGAGTGCAATTATCATAAAACCCTAATAGTGAGGCGAAGTCGAGGCTTATGATCACAATCGAATCCGAATTCTTTCATATGGTATGGTTACTTCTCGCTCGGCACTTAAGGATGAGAATGCGTTCTTCGATAGTTCTAACTTCATTACTAGCATGCGAAACTCTATGTCCTCATAGCTTCTTGGAGGCTTGAGACTCTTTTACACTCTGAAGTTGGAGAAGGTTTTGTGGGTACACCTCTTGTAAACCCTCACGAGACTACAACTCGTCCACTAAGGACACCTAGGGGTTTAAAGGCTTAGTGCATACGCTAAATGCATTCGAGAGACCTACGACAGGTGGTATAGTTAGGATTTCTTATTTTCTTCGTTTCACTTGAGGACAAGTAAAATTCGGGTTTGGGGGTATTTGATGAGTGCCAAATAGTGCATATTTATACACCTTTTTATTGGCATTTTACTCATCTTTTGCGCTTAGAAATCAGATATTATCCCAGATTCTGTGTTTTCTTTGTTTTCAAGAATAAATATTTGTATTAATTAATTTTGTGTTTTTAGGTAATAAATAAAGCTCGGAGAATCTGAGGAGCCAAAAGAGCGAAGAATTGGAGTCAAGCATCTATGGAGCAGATAGCCAAAGCCCAAATCGCAAATCGGTTGCAACCCAACAAGGAAGACATGGGCTAGAGCTACCCATGACCCGGATCCGAACCCGCTCATCCCGAGCCGTTGAGATCTCGCCCAAATGCATCACACGTCGCTCCTTCACTTACATCTATTTCTCGATGCTCCGCTCAACACCAGATCGCTCCAAAACCGCTTACCATCCTCGACCGTTCAGATCGCACCAGCTTCATCCTACGCTCGCTAGGCTCGTCCCATCAACAGTCGATGCACCTGCTTCACAACGAAGCCCCCATACCCTATACCCTATCGAGCCTTACTCATTTTCTTTTCTTCTTCTCTTTCTTCTTCTCTCTTCACCTCTGCAAAACCCATTCCTTCATCACCCGACACCATACTACGAGCGAGCCGCACCATACCTCTTCCACCTCCATCACCTCCCGACACCGCTCAACAACGGCCGCCCTGACCACCTTCCCTCCTCTCTAGTGTTAGTTACCTCTCTCTTAGCTTCTCTCATAACCTAGAGGCTAATTTAGAGATAACTAAAACTAGGGTTCCGGCCAACAACCACGCATGGAGTTACGAAGACGATTAGACAAGAGGAGAAGCAATTTCAGAGAAGTGGGTGAGAGTTATTTTATTGTAATTTCTGTTTTTGAAACTAGGGTTTGGTACTTGATTGTGCATGTATAAATAGAAGAGGGAGAACATGATTTTAGTCACGCCTGGATTAGCCGGTCTTTGGCAATTAGATTTAATTTCATTTTTTCATGTTTTAATTTAGTTGCTAGGGTTTGAGATGAAACCCTAGCTTACAACTGTGTTCTTCATGCTCTTGTATTGTTCTTGATTGCTTGAATATTATCTAGATAGAATTAACTTCAGTGTGATAACACTTTGCTCTCACAGTGCATACCAACGCCATGGATGCACTGTAGTTTGATTACCTCTGTGTTGTTTACACTGCAACCCAAGCTTAATAAAATTATTATGATCCTCAGTTATTTGTACTTTAATCGGGCCAGGTAATACTTGGGAAATAAACTTAGTTGTGATTAATCAAAATGGAGAAACACCTTAGAGACAGGGCAGAATTGACACTCCTACCCTATCTGTCATGAAGGCAAGAACAACATCTCTAGTTGAAAACATAGTGTAGGTTAAAGGTTGAGTCGAAGACCCTAGTGTCACTGTTTATCATTCCTTAGCTTAGTATCACCTTTACAACTCGGTCCGCTTCGACACAACCCTCATTTATGTTACACACTTCTTAGAAACTCAGTAGAGCAGCCTTAGATCAATATCAGAGCACCACAAGTCTCTGTGGTTCGACCCGCACTTGCTCAGTCCTACAACCAAGACACCGTGCACTTGCGGTATAACCGTAGGCCGTAAAACGTAAATTATATACACATCTTCGGGCCTACTACCACTATCCGGCAGCATCTTC
>JAJJWW010016983.1:0-10136 GCA_023531295.1 Papaver armeniacum | reverse complement strand
GGGAGGCCGACCATGCGGGTCCGCGTTGGTTCGGTAGTGAATATTCCATACCGCTTGGGGGTTATGGAATTGATCCGCCATCCAATCATCTTTGGTGAGGTTGGATGATCGAGATCATATCCGGGACCGATACGGACAGTCCTGCTCAATCGGGGCTAGTATAACACACCGAGAGTTCTCAATCGGCTAGTATAACACACCGAGAGTTGCAGTCACGGGTATTTCGTACATGCTTTCATTATAATGCTTGGAGGTTCGTGCCGCTTCCGCCGAGAGCAACACTCGCCGTCATGCCGCACCGATAATGAGTACAGAAATACAAGGCTGCTCACGCATTAATTAATAATGCTATAAATTCACAGGGTATATGGGATTGTTGCTACATGCTCCAACATGGATGAATTTCGTGTATTTAATTCATAGAATGGGATTGTTGCCACATGCTCCATTCTAAGGTGAATTGGTAAAATGAAGAAGTATTCAACACTTATTAATGGCTTTATCTTTTACAAGATGTTAGCGCATAATTTACTGGTTTTTTACAATTTTAACCTTAAATGAAAATCCACCATAAACATTAAGTCCACTGCCTAGCACATAATGGTTACACTATTGTGGGGTAGGCATGAGATGGTGACAAATTTGTGTACTGAAATGACCAAGCTAAAGTGAATACATATTTACACGGATAGGTCGACATCAACGAGGCGTTGCCCCGAACTGGTTAGTCCCGATTAAGGCCGTGAAGGAAGCAAGACTTGATCTCAAGTGAGTCGCTTTGGTTCTCTTTGTACATATCTCGGGATGTATCTTGGCCCCTTCCTTGGGTCCTGTACTCCCTTTCGTCTAGCAGCCTTTCCTCGATGCATCCGATAAGCATTGTTGATTGCTATCCCGAATTAGTAGCCTTTATAGGTGGCAAGTGAAGGCTTTTTTCTCCGGGATTCAATCGACTTAAGAGATTATAAAGAATCATCTCACGTAGTCGTATTCTATATCTCGTAATCGCTCCACACTTATTTGATCTTCGATTGACGATCGATTGATTGATTATTTTTTGTGTTCGTAACTTCTTCTCCTTTGCAAGCTTATCATGGAAGCGATGGACCCGATCATTCGTCACTTCTCCATAAAGAAGCTTCGTTGACAAGCCAAAACCCATGCACACGAAGAAGTAATGGCTAAGATCGATCTTCCACTTCAAGTCGGTCGCGCTATACAGGGATGTCTATTTTGCACTGCGTCATGCTGTGGGACGATCTCAGGCACTTTCACCTGCGATTGACATGGAGGAGCGTTGGAGGCGCGAGGAAACGTTGCTTGCACTAGTAAGCACAAGGGCGTAGAGATATGCACAAGGATTGAAGAGGCAGAGGTTGAGCATAAACGACCCTCCGAATGAAGATAAGTGCGATTACCCAATCCAGACTACGTGATAGTTCTTGATTCTGACACAGACGAACCTGATCATTTGAAAGCAATCGACACGACTCCTAATGTTGTTGTGTCCTTTGATGCTCCCGCTGATGATGTTGGGATGGAGTGTGTTGCTGTGGAGATGTCTGATGCAGAAGTTGAGGTAGATCCGAAGGGAGGAGCATCAACAGGTGATGGCACTGAATCAGAACCTAACGGTGGTGCAGGCGATGTCGACCCTCTTGGCGACTAAAACCTCTTTTTCCGCTTTACAAGTATATTCCGTATATTTGAACATCTTCCTTGTACTCAGGGCAGCCGAGTTCAAGGTTTTCTTCTATTTGATTGTTTGAACAAAGGTTTTTTTTTTTTTTTTTTTTTTATATAACCCTTTGTCAAGACCGCAATTGAACCTTCTCAGGCGCAAGGGTGCGCCTTCACACGTAATTCTTTGTGATAAAAGAAATAATGCCATAGTGGAATACCTACGGACCTGTGTTCCTGATGCGAGATCTTCCCGGCCTTGCTGAGGTGAGTGGCTCAAAGCTTCTTCCCTTCCCGTGCATATCTTTTCCCTCAACTCTTTTTAGGATGTTTTTGTTTAGGTTTCTTTCCTGACCTGCTCTAGTGGGTTGATTTAGGATGGGCTTTGTGTCTTTAGGAGTAAAGAGGTTCTCAGGAAATAACACTTCAATTAATTTGAAAATCGAAAATTGAAACCCTAATTATGAATGCAAGTATTGCAATCATTCTCTAGAGGAATTGCAAATATGATGTGAAATTGTAAAGGAAATACGCCGAGGAAGTAGACAAGCGTCTTAAAGCGTGTAGGACGCTGGAAAGTGATAGCACGACGTCTTAAGTACGGTAGGGTTTGAGCCATCGTGAGTGAATTGTTACGCCTTCTAGCTTTTCAAATTGATGAGTTTGGAAAGAGCCGCCAGGATGACATCTGCTACCAGGTATGGTTCATCCTCCTTCTCGGTGGCTGAATCTGTGAGGTAGCCATTCTCACCATGATGCTTTCGACCTTGAATGCGGTTGTCTGGCCACTAGGTCCCCAATTCCAAACGGGTTTGGACGTGTAGACATTGGGGTCTTGGTTTTGTCGTCTTTGATCGAGACAACTTCTAGACTCCTGATGAACTGTTTGAAGGGGCCGGCCTCCCATTCGCATCTCTTAGCCAAGGTTGGTTTTTTTGCTAGAGCCATCCCGTGACTTGTCGAATGGAGGGCGAAAAGTTGTAAAGAGGGTTGCGTGATGAGACTTACTTGAGATCGGAACCTTTCAATGTATGTCGGCAGCCTCTCCGGAAGTTGTGTCACATTGGCAAGTTGCTGGTGCAAAGAACAGATACATCGTCCAAGGCGTGTTGAGATTCTTTCTGTATCGAAACCTAGAGGATGACTTAATATTGTTTTGTTATCATGCATCCAAGAGTGTCCTAGGATCATGTCGTAGTTGGGATGATCTTTGACTATGTAGAACTTTGCTTGTGTCGAGGCGTCACCCAATTTGACTTCCAGATCGATATATCCATATGCATCTCTGAGTTCTCCTTTTGAATCTTTAACCACAGTTGGGTGACGAGTAGCCCCGCTTTAAAATCTTTGCTGCTCTCAAGGTCTTTGACGGAATGATGTTAAATTCGAAAACCGCATCAATCAACGCGCTTATCGAACTCAACGTCTCTCAAACGGGTGACAAATAGAGTCCCCGCTCCCTTGCTCGCGTCCTTCAGAGAGACTGATTCTGGATCGCTTCGATACAAACGCCTGCCTGACACAATGCGGTTAAGGGCCGTAAATATGTCTTGACGTTGTCCTTTGGAGAAATACAAGATTTCACACAAGTGCTCCATTGTATATTGCAATACTTGAACAAAATCCCTGTGAAATCATGCAGCCTCCGATAGAAGAGGGTCTCTATGAACACCTTCGTTTCCAAGCCGAGTTCTCCCCGTCTCTATCTTTTCCCGAATATTTGTTTCAACCTCGTTACAATCTTTGGTCTGGATGATGGATGAATCATGTGGGTAGTAACAATATTTGGGATCCGCCATGTCTTTCTCGGGCTGGAGGACGTCCGATAGGAGGCGATTGATGGCATCGTCCCGGATCCATGCTTCCAAGAGTTCTACCACTTCATTCATGGGGAAAGGAAAACCCGTATCTTCTGTCTTGTGCAGGAGTTTTGTCCGCTCCTTTCCTGTGATGAAGTCTTGTGTGCCTGGGGATGCCCGCTAGTTTGTTGTCTGGGCCGGAGCTTTCCTTTTCTCCTCCGCTCACTACACTCACGCAGGACCAAAGGTTGTATTGCTTGTTCGTGAGACGCCCGCTTCTCTAATTTCACGTGAATCTTCACTTCGAACAACTCGGTTCTTTTCTAGCAATGCCGGGTGCGCTTGTTGCCAACGCTGGCGGCTTCATGGAGTTTAGAGAACGCTTGAAAGCCCGGATTTTCTAACAAAGCGCGGATATGGGTATCATTCCATTGATTCACAACTCCACCAATTGTCGCTCGTGACGCTGGGGTCGTGACAATCTAGCGCTTGGGTTTTGAATCTTTTAACGAAGTCGTTGATGTTCGTTGTTACAAGGATTCTTCCCAGATTCGAAAAGGTTATCTGCTCGTACACGAAGAAATACTTTCTCAGAAAGCACCGACCATCTCGCCCAATTGCATATGTTGTTAGGCGCGATGTTGTTGTACCTGTGTACGCCCTCCCGTAAGTGACTTTGAGAATTCTTTTAGGCGTAGAACATGATTATATTCATGTTCCCCAATGATTCCAAGAATCGAGAGATGTGTTCACGAGCATTACAAGACTGTCGAGAGGGAGAACTCGGGAGAGGTGTAACCTCTGGAAGAGGAATTCGCACGTCTTGAGTGTACGGAGGTCGATGTTGGTGTGCATCCATCGGATTTCCTTTGCCTCGGTTTTGGAGAAATCGTTCCCGTGTCCTCACGTGTGATGAAGTTGGATGGATGGTCCCTCTCTCTTGGGCGTTCAGGAGCAACATGAGCTTCTTCACTCATGTGGGTCTGAGTGGAAACGTCTCTTTCTGAGTTGCGGCCATATCTGTTTGAGTCTTAGCAAGAACTTCATGTTTCTCCATCAGATCTGCAATGGTAATGGACGGTGGTCCTCCTCTCATTCCTCCGGCTCCCCGTCTGGAATATTTCCTGCTACGCTGGTGCTGATGGTAGAAGTGCCGGCTCCACGATATGTATTGACCACGGTAGCTCCACCGATGTGTACTTCGACACCCGTGATTGTTATCCACACTAGCTCCATCGTACTTGATTGCCGATCCGCACCTTAATTCCACCATCTTGAAATGAATTGTTGATTGAATTGATTCTAAGATCTACCCTTTTAAAATCGATGAAATTGAATCGGATTTCAAAAATTGACTTACAACCGAGAGATTAATCTCCCCACCGTGGTCGCCAATTGTTTATGGGTGAAAACTATTTCGCCATTTTGGTAATTTGGGGTGTGTGGATGAGAAATGAGTCTAAACCTTAAACAAATGCACTGCGAGGTGAGTGCTTGTAGATTCGAGAGATCACTGTAAGTCCGGCCTAAACCAAGAAATGGCCGTTCCAGGACTTGTTTCTTGCACAAAGTGAAGGAGATGGGGTTGATTTTAGAGAGGGAAGCGAAGAAGGTGTTGAAAATGTGAAGGTGTTGGCTATGAATGACTTGTATCGTAAAGCCGAACCGGCTTGCGGGGTGTAAGCTATCGCCCGTGTTTGAATACGATTGTATCAACACTTGCCTCTGTTGTCTGGACTTGTTCTTGTTTTCTCCTGTGTTTTGGAAAATACGGAGGAGAACCTATTTATACAAGTCTTTTAGCCTAACCTTCGTATCTCGTGGGAAGTGGAGAAAGTGGAGTGATGGAGTAGTGGAGTCGTGTGTTAGTGTCACACGACCGCCCTTGCCCACTTCTCCCATCATCACTAACCGTCCATGACTTCCCCGACACGTTCTTGTGATGGCGCATTGTGCGGCGCACGCCGTAAACCGCGCACCAATACCCCAGATGTATCCCCAAATTGTGACATGATTGATGTCTCGAGTGTGTGGATCGTGGAACCCACGTAAAGTAGCATGTAATGTAAATTGAATAACCGTCGTTATTCAGAGGTCGATACTTGTGAAGTATCGTGTGTATTTTATGTGTACCGCATCATGGTGTGATAAAGTGACGGGTGGTGATCACCAAGACGACATCGACAATTAACTCCCGACCGTGGTTGTATAACCAAGCCAGAAGTTGACTGACGAGATGATCTTTGAGACACTCATCTCGCGACCGTTGATGAAATTAGGGTTTTAGAGGAGGTGCGCAAGCATCCTCTTCGCCCGGGTCGAATCCAAGCTTGGGATACGATTTTGGCCAGACGATCGTACATGCGTGTAGACGGCATGACTGGTGCAGGCGCCTATACCCATTACCTCACGAAAATATGATCCGGGCCACCCAACCTGGTCCTAGGTGAAGTTGAGTGGCCGAGATCAATTTGTGACAGAAAACTAGTGCCGCAAGAGCCGCATATCATGCCATTTTCAGGCGCGCGTTCCAAGACGACCAATTCTTGGTCGGTCTGGAGTGTAGGTGGTAGGCTGGTGTTCACGCATATACCTGACTGTCCCATGAAAACGTGATCTAAGCCACTCAAATCGTCCGGTGAAGTTGAGTGGTCGAGATCACTTTGCGGGGCTTGGGAAGTGTGACCACGCCTAGTTTGGACGCACGTTTGGGATAGCCGCAGCATGATATGCCTTGGCCGATCAAAGAGGGGAGAGACGGGACCACGGTGGTCATGCTGGTATGACCGAACCTCGCTAATCTAATCTGGGACCCTCCATTCGTGCCGAGAAGATGGACGCCGTGATGCTCAAACCCTAATTTTGGCTTTCACGGCCGTGTAACCATGCTCTGTCGGCGCACGACTGGGATGACCAACCATGGTTGGTCCCGACCAATGGTTAGGTATGTAGGCTGCCCACGGTGATTGTGTTGACATGCTCTGGGCCCTTTGAATCTACATCTACACCCTCCATCTATACCGCGAAGATGGATGGTTGAGATCGCCTTGCGACACATGTAATGTGCCGCAAACCCTAATTTAGGGTTTTCCATCCATACTGCTCTGGTTTGGACGTTTTGGCAAGCTATGCCAATTTTTTGGGGAGGCGACCATGCGGGGTCCTGATAGGTGTCGTAAAACACCTAATTTTATATACAGTATTTATGCTTTCTTTGCTATTTTTCGAGTGAATTATGTATCTTATGTTTTCTTTTGAGTTCATCAGGTACGATGGAGTCATATGACGTAAAAGGAGAAGAAATTGGGGCTCATGGCATCAATTGGCAACATTGGATATTTGTGGCTCGGCTAGCAAGCACACAACTCTCTAAGGATCTAATACAAAGTATTATGCAGAACTAAGTTGTCGGTCTTGTAAGACCGACAATTGAACTTTCAGTTGGTGGCCCATATCTATCACTGGTGCCTAAATCCTCGTCAAGATAACGTTATC
The DNA here is from genome assembly GCA_023531295.1 of Papaver armeniacum. Taxonomy (NCBI): domain Eukaryota; kingdom Viridiplantae; phylum Streptophyta; class Magnoliopsida; order Ranunculales; family Papaveraceae; genus Papaver; species Papaver armeniacum. Next base: position 3,162 of record JAJJWW010016983.1, on the reverse strand, counting down.
CTTACATTAGGTCGAATCGACCTACTCTTCCTCATTTCATTCTTATTCAGCTGTTTTTGGTTTGATACCGTCAAGAATGGCTGCTGTTGATGTCGAATTGGTAAGAAGAATCAGAAATCGAAACTAGGGTTTGAAGCATGGGTCCACAATTGAGAGAAATCAATGAGGAGATGTTGAAATTCAAGAGGAATCAAGAAGAAGATATGATGGAGGGTATGAGTCTGCTGTTGAGAGAGATGATGAACACAAAAATGGGATTTGAGACTGAAGAATCAATCAAGAAGAACAAGTTAGAGATGGGTGTTTCTGTGACATCTAGGGTTTGAAATGGGGATTTGAAATTCGACAATGAAAGAGGAGATTAACGGGATATTCTTGCGATCAAGGTATTCTAGGGCCTTTGATAAAGTTGAGATTAAAATGTCAATTCTAGTTATTGTGTTGAAAAACATGTTTGTGATTGAAAACGAAATCCATGACCAATACTTTCTCATCCTTGATTTGATTTGTTTACCTTTATTGTTTGCTTTTATTTAGTTTATTATATAAAAATCACAAAACCCCTGTTATTTATAGGGAACCAAACATATTGACAACCAAGACCTCTCTCAGGGGAACGATCCTTTCTTGCCCTTACTTCATTATATATTTTGAGTAAGTAAGAAAGTGTAATTTATTTTTGACACCTCGACAGCGATCAAAGTCCGCGTTGGTTCTTGTGGTGAATATTTCATACCGCTTGGGGGTTATGGAATTGATATGGGCCATCCAATCATGCCGGTGAGGTTGATGATCGAGATCATATCCAGACCGATACTGACAAATCCGGATGCTCAATCGGGCTAGATAACACACCGAGAGTTGCAAAACGTACGGGTATTTCGTACATGCTTTCATTATAATGCTTGGAGGTTCGTGTTGATCTGCTGAGAGCAACACTCGTCATGCCGCACTGATAATGAGTAATGTAAATACAAGGCCGCTCACGCATTAATTAATAATGCTATAAATTCACAGGGTATATGGGATTGTTGTTACATGCTCCAACCTCGGATGAATTTCGTGTATTTAATTCATAGAATGAGATTGTTGCCACATGCTCCATTCTAAGGTGAATTAGTAAAAGTGAAGAAGTATTCAACACTTATTAATGGCTTTATCTTTTACAAGATGTTAGCGCATAATTTACTGGTTTTTTATAATTTTAACCTTAAATGAAAATCCACCATCAACAGTTATATGAATTATTCTTGAATCGTTTAAGTTGCAAATTGAATGGTTAATTAATAGTTCTATTGCTAATTGAGATCTCTTCGACCCGTAATTGTCTAGAGAATCTTAATACAAGTAACGATATGTGGATATTGGCGATGGGATTTTGTTAAGTATTCATATGTATTGAATGACACTAGTAGATGAATCGAGCTTTTGTGTTTGTCACTAGGAATAGCCTACCTCACGGAACTTAATGCATTTGTTTAAGTCACACCTAGAGAGCGTACTTCTAGGAAACTTGATGAGTATAATCATGTAGTCGAGCGCTTCCGTGTCCCGTGAACTTAGGAGATATTGCGGGATATTTGAGCGTACTAAATATTCTAGGGTTATTAGTAATGGGTACTTTATGTAAACATATCTATATTTATTAGATTCACGTTTCGTGACCGAGAAAGGGTCCTTGATCATTCTCATCTTTATATTTGCATTTTTCTTATTTAGAAATTGAATTGACAACTTTAGACTCAACTCTCCCTTAGAACGAACTTGCTTGTCTCGTATACTACTAGTTAGTTTAAAGAGAGTAAGGAATTTATTTTTTATGAAGTTCGATACCTCGTCAATACGATATTCTATATATCCTCTTAATCCTATAAGGCTAGTAATGTAAAATAACTAGTCCCAAGTCCAAATCTAGGAATACTACAGAATGTCTAGAAATAATTTGGATTGTCCTTTACTTAGCCTAACATACTCCTTGAGGAGCACCTCGATCGTTGAGGAGGTACTTCCGCCTATAAATATGTAATCTTAGCTCAAAGCTAATGATTATAATTATCTCATCCATAACCCCAACTTGAAGATTCTATCAATAAAATGTAACTTTATTCTTTAGCGTCTCTTTACTTATGTTTGCTTAATAGTGAGTTTATCTCTATTTTGGTGTAGTGGTTAGCTTTTAAGTAACTACGATCAGATATCCTTCAGAACTTGGAATATGCCTCTTACCCACCCTTCATGTATCAAAGGTTTCACTAACATCGGATAGCCTATTCGATAACCCATTATACCATGGCCCCCAACTCTTATAAATTTTAAGAAACTATCCCACAACACCATAACCGACTTTCTCGCATAGTCCTTATGGTTAGCCAGAATAAACTCATTTACCGTGTAAAGAACAAAACCAAAGAATAATTGTCAAAATTATGCTTAAGCTATAACAAGAATTCACTTTAGCTAACATGGTCCTACCTACGCACCTTCCGTATATACAAATATTGGTAAATCGCAATCGCTCACTCCATACGTCAACAAAACCCTTTGTTAATTGAATCCCTCCAACCCCGAATGGGTGTAAGTGTGGTAACTTAATACACAATGCTACCTATAACCTATTAGGCTCTAAAAAGCAAGTCTAACCAATTACTTAAATATATGTAAAATTGTCTAAATACCTCTTTAATTGAGAGCGTACGAGGAATATTAAATACGCTAGGTACTTATTCTAGTACCTAGTGTACTGTTTCTCGTTCCCACCCTTGTAAGAGACACTAAATCTCTTTTCAATCCGATTCTACGAGAACTAATCGAGAAGAAACTCTCATAAATTATCAATCGGCAATGATTTTAATATTGGTTCGGGAAAAATTTCCGATCTTGATAAACTCTTTTCTCCATTTGAAAATGGTAGGATTTCAAATCCTAAAATATCAAGACCCAAAACAACTGATCTTTCTTTTTGAAGGATCATGTTAGGCTTCTTCGCGACAAAGCTTGCCTTTCAAGAACCTAAAAACCCCGATGGAATTTATATATTTTTTCTCTTCAGTGAGCTTCAAATTTGATTGAGATTATAAGAAATATATTATTGGATATTTTCCGGTAAGAAACTTCATTTTCCTTTTGTGAAAGAAAATCAAAATCGTTGAAAACTAAAGGAGA
>JAJJWW010016982.1:0-15825 GCA_023531295.1 Papaver armeniacum | reverse complement strand
GTGTTAGAAAAGAAAACATGGTAGTTTCGCCATATCCTCGTGATGGAAACATCGAAAGAATCCTGATCACTTCTTTTTATTTTTCTTTTTACCATTGCTAGGGTGAAATAGAGTGACTGAGATATTAAAAAAAAAAAAAAAAAAAAATGAGACCAGACCACTAGACCAACCGGAATAAATACAATAAAGTCGATCACTGGTACCCTTGTATATGCCAGCTGAGTTGACCTAGAGTTAGGATTATCGATCACTGGTCCCCTTGTATATGCCAGTGTGTTGATATTAGTCCGGACCGATATCTCGATCCATTAGGATAGGTTCACCTTAGTCAACATCATCCACGTTTTCTCTACATCCATCTTCTTAATCTATCCATGTGATTGGTTGACTCAGGTTTATGATGTCCGAAACTATCCGAGTAGAGCTCTGTCACTTTATATGAATTTTAGTATGCTTGAGTGCAAACTCGTGTACATCAATTGGAATTTCGCATCATGGTACTTCCTCCTGTAGTCAATAAGTATGCCAACCAAGGAGATTCTTTAGTGCCTTCCAAGGTTATGCGTAGATAGCTAGGTGCAGGTAAAGGTTTTGTGGGTACACCTCTGGTAAACCCTCCGGAGACAACACTCGCCACTAGGGCCACCTAGGGGTTCAAATGATTTTTATTTTCTAGAATAAATTTGCTCGAGGACTAGCAAATAATAAGTTTGGGGGTATTTGATAGACGCATTTATGTGTCTAATTTGTCCTCAATGTTTCGTATTGTTAGTACTCTTTTTTATCCTTATTATGGTGTTTTGTGTGTTTGTAGGTATTTTTGGAAATAAAGATTGTTGGAAAATTCGGCTCGAAAAGTTGCTCGGAACACCTCCCGGAGGACATTTGCTATTCGGACCCCCACTTTGGATAAGGGGTAACCCAATTGCTAAGGGGCAACCCATTGCTATTCGCACCCCAAGCTGCTGGTTAAGGGACACCCTTCTTCCTTGTTTGAAAATTAATTTTTGGCGAGAAAACTAACTCTCACTGGCGTGAAACTCTGGATTGATTTTGGAAGGAATTTAGACGGATTTGGTTGCTGACTTGAATTGATATTGAGTTATGGAGATAAAACAGGGTTGGTAACATATTTATTTTCGTTAAAAAAGGAATAAATTCGCTGGTTGGAGTAAAAAGGAGAAGAATAAAATATCGGGATTTTGTGTGCAATATTTGGGAAGATTTCGTGTGCTTAAACCCTGTGAAATACGTATTCAACATGTTTAAGTGTGTAGGGTCCAAATCACCACATGATATTCTCCAACAGATGCGTGCAGAGATTAAAAAGGGAAATTATTCCCGTATTGTGCAAAAAAAATAAAAGATAAGATTTGGAGCAGTTATGAGGGGAGATTTGGTCGCTGTCAAGTATAAAAAGGCCTGTGGGAGCATAGTGAAGAGTTACAGAGAGTTTGGGAGACGTACAGAGTCGGAAAATCAAGTTACAGAATATCTTTCTGCTGCTGCATGAGCTGAAGAACACGAAGAACAGACAGCCAAAGACCGTCGTTCTTTAACAGTGACAACGACTCACAGACGTGGGTCATTGTTCATAGGACAGTCTTAAAGAAACAGCGGCAGTTTATCTTTATTGTTCTTTGTAACCGTGTTTGCAACAATTATAAACGTTGCAAACACCCGATTTTCATCATTTTCTCCTTTTCATCTTTTGTAAACACCTTTTTGAGCAATGAAAAAATCCTTTGAGAGTGTTTTTACCATGCGGAGCTAGAACCCATCACTGGGACGACGGAGGAAGCTGTTTTGCACCCATGTGGTAATTCTATTTAATTCCTTTATGACTATTTGCACTATTATAATTGATTTATGATTTTTCTTGATTATTTGTGAATTCGTTAAATGTCGCATGCTTAGTCTTAGGTACTTTAGATGCGTCATGCTTGTGAATTACATATAATTCTTTATAAAATCTACCTTGACAAAGAATTAGAGTCGATGTTTGTTATTTTATGAGCTTTAATTGTCCGGAATTAATAGATGAACCGCATGAATGTGAAAATTGGTGGAATCCCGAGTCCCAGTAACTCTCTTCATCTTGTGACATAAATTGTATATTTTCTCTATTTTTATTATTTTAGTTTATTAAATCTTAAAATCGATTTCAACAAGTCCGAGTGAACGAAAACTCTACTTACCACTATTCTAAATCCGATCAGACATTCACTCGAGCAGAAGCAGAAACAAATCTCCTCTCAATTTCAAATCCAACTCTTCTCTGTTGTCTCAGTTCTCTCGTGACCATACGAGCCATCTGAAACCTTGGTTAGCTGGCGGTGAGACGGAACATCAGCAAACCCTCTCGAGCGAGAAAAAGCCGAGATGCGAGAATCGGTTTCTCGACCTAGGCTGTCTTTGTTAGGTCATATAAAATGGGAGCGAGGTGCCCCTAGTAACCGTTGTCCTGTCTTTAACAAACCTTAGTGACTCCCCATAGCAATGCTTGCTTGAGCAATGGCGTCCCCTAGTAATCTCTCAATTCCTTTGCAAACGTGGCTGCCTCTAGTAATCTTCGAAGCAGTTGGAGTGCGCTTAGTATTCGATGGTTTCCCAAATAATTGTAGAGTTGCATCTTTGTACGCTCCTGGCCATCGCCTTCCAATGTTGCTAAGCGATGAATTAAGTTATTATTTCTCTTCTTTTGCTCATAATGACTCCATAACACCTAAAAAACTCAAAATCAAATATAAAAGACATAATTTACAAGGATAATAGCAAAGAAAGCATAAATACTAGATATAAAATTAGGTGTTTTAGACACCTATCAAATTCCCCCATACTTAGACTTTGCTAGTCCTCGAGCAAATCAAACAAAATAAATTTTAAAACATACATACAACTCCGTGTCGTCGAGGCTACGGTCACACTTAGCACGTATAACAAGCTTTTAAACCCCTAGGTGTCCCTAGTGGACGAGTTTTAGTCTCGTGAGGGCTTACTAGAGATATACCCACAAAACCTACTTTTGCAACTTACTAGTTCTCCGAAATGATAGCATCCAACGCGCTAAGAAGACATAGAGATTACACACACTAGTCATAAGAAGTTAGACACATAAATGAACACAATCTCATCCTTAAAAGTTGAGAGAGAAATAACCATCCCTTATCGAAAGAAATTCGGGTTCGGAGTGATCAAAAGTCTCGACTCTGCCTCACAAGAAAGGGTTTTATGAAGTTGCTCTCAATAATAAACAGCTTTTTATGGGTCACAAATGTGTCCAGGTAGGAGCGAAGAGAGAAATCCTGCGACACGTTGAATGGTAGGAAGGCATAACCCTCCGAATCGTTTTGAAAACCCACATCTTTTATTCATTTTGAAAACCCATTTTCTGACGATCTCTAAGAAAGGAAATCAACCACTTAACGAAGGTGGGAATATGCTTACTTACCTCGTTATCCATTCGACGTGCAGCTAGCACCACTCTCACAGCATCCATTGAAACGTCTTCGGTCTTCAATCGGTGTCTTCATCTTCGTCTTCGGTCTTTAACTGTCGACGATAACTCTTGAACTCCGTAGAATCTTGACAATGTGATTATTTCCTCTAATTCCTTGTTGCTTGAAACTTCATTGTAGATATTCCTTCTTCCATTGGCTTTATTGAAAGAATACAAAACTAAAAACGAACTATACAAACCAAAATATGATACAATGAATTTTTCTTGTCTTTTTTTTTTCTTCTTTTTTTTTTTAATTTTTTTTAATGAAACAAGAAAAATAAAACAAATACAAAACGAAACAAAACAATAAAACTAGTAATGAACCTAAAGAAATTTTCTCTTGTCTCTAATTTTTTTTCAATTTTTTTTATTTTATTTTTTTGAGACAAGAGAAAATAAAATACAAATAAGATAAAATAAAATAAAAATGTAAGTACAAAGGCCATGGTGTAAGTACTTTACCACTTGATTCTTCACAACTTGTATGTCTCGATATCATAAACTTCTCAAACTCTCATCTTTATAATCTTCGCTCTTGTACAATAGTCTTCAACTTGTAAAAATTCTGCTCCTTGTCTTATTGCTTTACTTGAACCTGAAATCTGCTTATTTCTGTACCGTTGCTTGTAAACCTTGAACGTCTTCAACTTTCCTTCGAATTTGTGATGCTCCTCTTGTTGATGATGATGGTGTTTCTATGGACCTGTTGGTGTAGAGAGAGATAAAGTGGATGGTGCTAACTACGAACAAGAATACAAGTGGCATGTAAGTTAGCAATTCGATGTCACCATCATGATTGATAAAATAGCACTCAAGAGATCAAAATAGTTCTTCTATTGGTGGGAGGTTGGGTAGCTCACCATTCTACCCGAAATTAACGTACGGTGACACACACTCTAAAAGCACATATTTAGACAGGTACAAAGAAGTAAAGGTCGGTGCCTCTCATGATGTAACATGGGTAGTCTCCACTATAGGGACTCTAATACCGAATTCAGTCTGCACCTTATTTGCCACTGGCATGGTTAAATCCAACTTTAACTCTCATACAATTAAGAAACCCGATCATGTTCTCCGTCATCTCTAAGTTCAGTCACTGTTTTGAGATTCTCGATGTAATCTTAGCGACATGTATACTATGTGACTCTAACTAACTACAAGTTGGAGTTTTTTATTCACTATTTTACACAAAAGTTGAAAAATTTATGAAAAATTTACAATGCAAATGCTTAACCACTCCCCCACACTTAAACTTTATATTGTCCTCAATGTAAATTGAATCGTCCAAAGAAAGTCAAGGTGGGAAATATTATAATGATATGCGACAAGAAAAATAAAATAAAAATAAAAACAAGACAAGAAAAATAAAAGATAAGAAATACAAAACCTATGGGTTGCCTCCCATGTAGCGCTTGGTTTAAAGTCGTCAGCCCGACTATATCCTTGCAAGAGTCATTCCCCATATACCAACAATCTGAAAAGTTGGGGATCCTTCCATATAACCTGTTTTGCAAACACTAGCTTCACACAAATATTAGTAATATAAAACAGAAATGAAGCTATTAACCGATAAAAGTTTCCCCCACACTTGGAAGTGGGTAAAGAATATAGAATTCAGGAACTTCCATGGTTTCTTGTTCCAAAACCTGCATAGTATGAGAATCAAACATATCTAATGGAGGATATCGAGAAATAAAGTCATTCAACAATACTCTCGAAGCACATACATTCAAACCAATAAGAGGTAAATGAGAAGAATCAATATGCAAAGGGTTAGACAAGCCTTGCACAATATCTTGTATCACGGAATCCTCTTCATCCTTGAAAAACTCAAGTGAATTATTCACCTCTTTTATATCATGGTCCTCTATCAAACCTTGCAACCATTCTTCGTCCGTTTCTGCCTTAACCAAAGTTTCGACATTAACAACATCATTACAATGATATGCAAGCTCAATTGGGTCTTCCACAATATTGGTCATATCGATTTCATTCTCAACACACTCCTCTTTGTTGTAAGACACATACTCTTTTGCGGCTCCAAATTTTGCTATAAGAAACTTGTTTAGAAGACTCACAAATGCATCATCCTCAAGCTCCGCCCTTTGAATAGGATCTTGATCATTATAAAGATCAATGCTTGAGTAATCCACATAAGTGTCAATATATTCCTCTTCGTCTTCATTAGATTCAAACCTTGTTACAACAAAATTCAGTAAAACACTAGTTTCATCATACTCATGTACCTTTTGAATAGGTGCTTGATCATTATAAAGATCAAGAGTTGATTCCACTACACTAGTGCCATCAAATATCTCCAAAGGTTGGTCCTTTTCAACACACTCATCTTCATTTTCAGACTCACCGTAATAAGAATCTTCATCGGTTTCCCATCCTTTATCACGACGCCGTTTAAGCTCCATACGAATGGTCCTACTAATTTCATCGACAAGCTCTTCCGAGGCTCCATCATCTTCCAACTTGTATAATTTCTGTGCAATTTTTCTAACGTTCACACGCTTACCACCATTGGCTACAATAGGTTCTCTTTCCCATGACTCTTCCCTTTGAATGGGTGAATGATCATAACTACGATTTGGAGTCGGGTAAGAAAAAGTGTTGTAGAAATTGGTTTGTGCGATGTTCTCTCTATCATGGTCAAGTTGGTCTAGTCTTTGTTGCATGTCTTGTAATCCATTCATAATCTGCATACAACTCGAATAAAGCCAATTAGAAGTAGAATTATCCCACCTTGGTGCTTGACTTACATACCCACTACAAGGTTGTTGTTGGTATGTATGAAAATCACCATAAGGTTCTCTAGGATATGCATCATAACCAATAAATTGGTTTTGATTGTATCCCATAGATGGTGGGCAATTGTCATAGTGTTGAGGAGATTGAAAACCGTATCCATTGTTCCAATATGCTCCTTCCATAGAAATTGGTACCTGAAACAAGAATTCTCAAAACTATGTTAAGAACCAAAAATAAGAAAACTAAAAACAAAACAAAAATAAGAAATCAAAAACAAGTGACAACCGCTGCCTCCCCGGCAACGGCGCCAAAATTTGATCGCTATCGTAGACATCAAAAATAAATTACACTTTCTTACTACTCAAATATATAATGAAGAAAGGGCAAGAAAGGATCGTTCCCACAGAGAGGACTTAGGTTGTCAAAATGTTTCGGTTTCTTATGTAAAGCAAGGGGGGATTTTCTGACTTTTTTATACTAAAATAAAATAAAAGCAAATGAAGAAAAGTAAACAAATAAATTCAAAGATGTGAAAGCATTGGTTAAGGATTTCATTTTCAGTAACAAACATGCTCTTGTCTTAATAACTAGAATTGATATTTTAATCTCAACTTTTATCAAAGGCCCTAGGATACCTTGATCGCAAGAATATCCCGCTAATTCCCTCTTGTTATCAACAAACACATTAAAAGATGCGAGTATGAATCCTATCTAAGAGAACAACCTAACGTGTAAAAGCACTAATCAAGTTTAATTCCCTAGATGCATTAAGTTCTATGAAATCAGGCCAATCAAAGCAATCGAACGTGTAAAAGCACTAATCCGATTTAACAAAGGTTATGGTTCACATATGATCATAAGAATATATCACTACAAACTATAATCATATTTATGCTACTAGCAATCAGGAATTATCACTTTTGCGTATAATAACCCTAATCTAGCAATAAAGATGAAAGCAAACTCAATCGATTCGAGACTCGACTAAACAAACATTCAAATCATGTAACAATATTAATGGTGAATCATTAATGATAATATGAGACAAAACTAATTTATTGAACAAGAAAAATGTTATGTGAAATCCAACTAATCCATAACCAATGATAAAATTAAGCACTCATGTTAAAGGAGTTCATCACAAGAAGGAAGAGAAAACCTATCATGTTTCTAAACCCTAGAACAAAAGTAGAAGATGAGATAATATCTTTTTTCCTTTTTTAGGGAGATACAAGCCTCCCTTTTATAATTTATCTTCTCCGCCAGAAACTAGGTTGCCCCCTCCAAAATACGTCTCTGCCAGCCCATTAGCCGAGCCCAGGTCCAAGTCCTTCTCTGTTAACTCGGTCAAACTCACCGAGTCAACTCAGCATCTACTGATTCCAGCCGAGTTCTGTCTATTTCTGGGCGATTCCAGGCCATTACAATCCTCTCCTGTAATGTTTCCTACACATTCATCTAACATTCCCATTCATTCAATTATTCTTTTCCTGTACTCAGCTGCAAACACCACCGATTCAACTGCATCATTACCCGCGGCTGCATTCCAACTTCATTCATTCGTTTCAGCTCAATTTCACCTTGCTGCCAAACTAAATCCCTACCTCATATTGAATCACCACCAGTGCCTTACTGTCACCAGCCCAACCATTGTGCAAATCTATCATCAGTAAACATTTCAGTTCTCCCTGCAACTGCAACTTCTTATATTTAAGCTTCTGCCAAACCAATTGTAGCAGCATCAAAACTCCAACTTTCGTCAAAACCCCAACTGCAATACCGTTGGCACCATCTCCTAAACCTGCAATTTCAGATCCAATAATCCTTGTAACTTCCAATTCCGTCATCAGCAGCACATATCTCCAGGTCCATTGCTTTGCCTGCAATTCAGCTCAATCCCTGCAACCTAACATACATTCTACTGCTTCAGTTCAGCCATTCCATTCTCATCCTCAAACTCCAGCCAAGACAGCATCACCATTTTCTCCCTTGACTTCACTGCAACATAACCTGCACTACCTCAACCCACTCACTGCAATGCATCATCAAACCACCTTCTCCTTAAGCCATACTCCCCATTTCAGTTCAACAACAACGTCATTTTCAAAACCCATAAAATCATCCACAGTTCAACACAGATCTCCCCTGCAGAAACCCATCTCTTCTTTGAGCTCCGGCAGCAACCAAAATCACGCACCAGATTCATCTTCTGAGAACAATCAATCAATTACAGTAAGAACAAGCTTCTAACCCTTGAAAATCACCACTAGCTGCTTCTAGATTCAATTCCAACTTCAAACCCCACACAGATTCGAACCAACTCACTTCCAATCAGTTGTAGCAGCTTCACCAGCTTTTGTACCTTCTCGATCTTCTCTCGATTTTATCTCAATTACTGCCCTATTTCAAAACCATCAAGAACCCTAAATCCACCACCAGATGTATTCCTTTTTTGAATTTATTCTAAACCCTTATCCTACTCTGAACCATCTTCCATTCTTCAACTGATTTCTTGATTAGTCTAAATTTAAAATCTCCTCTGAACCCCTGGTACTCAGCCATCGAACCCAGGCTTGCCTGCTTCTCAATTAACAGTAACAGCTTCATCTGGAACCCATCTCTGCTCTTGTTCTTCTCGGATTCAGCCATAAACATCACCAAATCTCACAGTGACATTCACTCGAGCAGAAGCAGAAACAAATCTCCTATCAATTTCAAATCCAACTCTTCTCTGTTGTCTCAGTTCTCTCGTGACCATACGAGCCATCTGAAACCTTGGTTAGCTGGCGGTGAGACGGAACAAAATCAAACCCTCTCTGAGCAGAAAAAGCTGAGATGCGAGAACTGGTTTCTCGACCTAGCTGTGCTGTTAGGTCATATAAAATGGGAGCGAGGTGCCCCTAGTAACCGTTGTCTGTATTTAACAAACCTTAGTGACTCCCCATAACAATGCTTGCTAGAACAGTAGGAGTCCCCCTAGTAATCTCAATTCCTTTGTAAATGTGGCTGCCTTCTAGTAATCTTCAGAAGCAGTTGGAGTGCGCTTAGTATTTGATGGTTTCCCAAACAATTGTAGAGTTGCATCTTTGTACGCTCCTGGCCATCGCCTTCCAATGTTGCTAAGTGATGAATTAAGTTATTATTTCTCTCTTTTGCTCATAATGACTCCATAACACCTAAAAAACTCAAAATCAAATATAAAAGACATAATTCACAAGGATAATAGCAAAGAAAGCATAAATACTAGATATAAAATTAGGTATTTTAGACACCTATCATTAATCAGATTAATCATCTCCCATAAAACCCTAAAATTCAACATCAAATAAAACTCTGAAACAAACCCAGAAAAATAAAAACAATTATTGTGTTGAGTAGATTAATGTTGGTATAGAGTTGATTACCTTCGCATTCATTTACAAGCTTCATTGTGTTATTGAATAGATTATTATTATATTTTGATGTTGCTGCTGCATCTTTTTTTGTCAGGATTTTATCAATATGAAATTTTGAGAAAAGCGGATGTTACCTTATACTAATTGTAAGCATCATTTCTTCAAAAACCCAGAAAAGTTATAGCGATGCAGGCAAGAATATAGATTGTTTTACGCTGGTGGTAGTGGGGGTGGCGTTGGGGAACGACGGTGGTGGGTGCTGGTGTTTCCGACAACCCTTACCTCAAAAATCCATTCAATAATAGTGATACCAAGAATAAAGTTTTTTTCACGATGGGTTTTGGATTTGTTTTCCAGAGAAAACGTACCTAATTTGAACTAGAAATTTTTTGAGTGGTGTTGCAGTGGTGGGCGGAGATGGTCATTAGGCTACTGATGCTATGGACAAAACCTAAGAGATTGATCTCTTTACGCGTTAACGTCCTTTCAGTCATGTATAAATCAGTTCTTGTTGCTACTGTGTTATTTTGCAGATAATGTTTGGTCAAAATTTTGATCTCTATCGTGAAATCTATAGAAGTCTAGGGGCAAATGCGTAAAAGATCAATTACTAGTAATGATTAAATAATGATAAAATAAAAAGTCAAAATTAATTAGATCAAGCCGAAAAACTTACCAGTCAATGGAAAGTCAAGGTACCAACCCTTAATATTTCAATTATTGGGTACCAAAGCTAGGTGTTGGACATGTGCTGGGTACCAAACGTTAAAGGGTACATTAATTATATACCCCTAGTTTTGACACCCAACAAATATACCCTTATACAACAATAAATATACCCGTATCATTTAAAAGCATTATCCATTTAAAAATAGATTACTTTAATACCCTCGTTCATATAATATTTTTCTTTATTTCAAAATACAACAAATTTCTTTTTTTATCAACTTCACCACCACCACCATCAGCACCGCCACCACCACCAGCACCGCCACCACCACCACTTACTAACCACCACCAGCAACGCCACCGCCACCACCACCAGCAACGCCACCGCCGCAACCATTCCACCACCACCGCCGCCACCACCACCGCCGCCGCCGCCACCAAATTTTAGTGTCAACAATTAAAGTTGAGCCAAAATTAAAAGTTAAAAAATCACTTTACTAGTACATATTCAAGTTTTTGTGTATCAACAACCAAAGTTGGCACAAATAACTGAAAAATATTCCAGTTAAGTTGTGTCAACTAAGGAAGTTGATCTTAGTAAATGGAGTCAACAACCAAAATAAACACAACAACTGAAAAAATACTCCAATTTTTTTGTGTCAACAATGGAAGTTGAACCCAATGAATGGAGTCAACAACCAAAGTTGATCCCAAAATCTGGTGTCAACAACCAAAGTTGATCAATTTCCTTTGTTGACACAAAAACTGAAAAAAGTACTTCAATTTTTTAGTGTCAACAATGAAAGTTGATCCCAGTGAATGGAGTCAACAACCAAAGTTGATCCTAAAATATGGTATCAACAACCAAAGTTGATCCCACACATGGATATACTAAAATTAGTGAACCTGACGTGAATCGAACACGCATCTTCTGACGTGGAGTCATGTATGTTACCATTACACCACAGATTCATTGAAATATAAATACCATAATGTCTTTGCAGTTCAAGTGCAAAATAAATAAAGTTAATTATCATTTAAAGCCAATGACATGCACCTGTCCCTTTCACCCAGATTTAAAGCCAATGACATGTGACAACTAAGTTCTAAAATCGTAAGAAGTAGTCCACCCACATTCGGGTCATTAAGTTTATTGAAGTCATAATTTTTCGGAAGATATGAAAGCAATTTTAAATTTGCAGTGGATCTTAATATGTATTATTACGGTTACGGGACATCAAAAAATAATAAATACTAAAAAAGTTAAGTACACTAAAAGATGCACCTGATAACTTGCAAAATATCCAAAAGAATACTCCATTGAAGCTTCCAATGATAGTTCCTACATGCAACTGGTAATCTTTGGCATGGCTTAGTACAGTGGAAGTGAGATAAGTTCTCTGGGTAGGCCAAAATATATATTTAAATCTTAACATCGACACATAGAAAAATTATACAAAATCGACTGAGAGAAAATCTAAAAAGCCGGACAACCTCTCCAACCCAGATGATTGAACCACAAAGACCAAGGTATAGAGCTGCAGGAACCATTGATTACCTGCAGTAAGAAATATATTTTGCTAGCATGTATTTATTGATTTGCATAACATACACGGATACAAGGCATAAAAAAATCTATCGAAAGTTGCATTTGCCAATGTTACTGGCATTCAAGTACTTGCTCTAGCTTCCGCAGGTTTGTTTTTGCTATACTATGAATACCGCTATTGATCAGGCTTGATTCCTCAGCAACAATGTCATATCTTTATTCATATGCGTTCGAGAACGATAACATTCTAATCATTTTTGTAAAAAAATTCCATAAATACTTCATGTCCAATTAACATCTCATTTACTGCTAGAGCAACACCGCAACTCCACGATTCCTAACAGTACAACCTCAAGCTAATGGGTTCAATCAACTTCTGAAAATTTCACATGAACTCATAAACGCATTAAAAACCAGAAAACGGAGACCAAATGACTAAAAATAAAACCGAACTTGCAAATTCCAAATCAAACCCAAAATTTTAAACTTTCATTTTCCAATTTAATAGTTACTCACCACCATCACTGGTTTTGGTGACTAGAATTCATCATTTCAAGTAAAAATCCACATGTAGGCAAATTGTTTGCAGCATGACGAAATCTTCACTCGGACTATACGCGCTATGAATTGAGCAAAACATCCAGATCCAGATTTAGCTCAAAAAAAAAAAATCACAAGTGGCACCATAAATTAACATAAAAAATCAGTACATTCATATTTCTGATAAGTAAGAATGAAATTCACTTACTCATGCATACTATTCGTACATTTGACCATTTTATTTCTCATCTCTAAGATCGCCACTTTAGCATCATCGTTAATCGCACATACATAGATCGTTACAAGTAAATAAATGTAGCAAAAAAAAACACTAAATGCACTAGCTCATCACCTAAAGATGATTAGAGGAAAAAGAAACACGCACCTGCGAAAGACCAAGGTCTTTGTTGGCTTAACGCAAAGCAAAATTCTGACGGCTTAAATGCTATCATACATGCCATTACCCCAGACCTTCAGCACCATGTGACTATGTGCACAAAGTCTAAGGAAGCCTGGGATATCTTAGAAACCGTATTTGAAGGAAATAACAATGATAAAGAAGCTAGGCTTCAAAACCTTAGTTCTGATTGGGAAAACCTTTGTATGGCAGATGAAGAAATATTTGATGAGTTTAATCACAAAGTGTCTGAAAATGTTAATGCATCTTTTGCATTGGGTAAGACTATTCCTGAAAAGGACATTGTGATGAAAATTCTCAGATCGCTGCCATCTAGATACGACTCTAAGAAGCATGCCATCGTTGAAGGAAATAATCTCGCAACGCTTTCCAGAAATACTCGTTGGGAAGCTAAAGATCTTTGATCATGAGCATACGTCAAAGTCTAGTAATGATGTTGCTTTCAAAGCACTAAAGAACACTAAATTACTTGATAAAAGTAAAAAAGTTTATATCTCCGAAGATGATATTTCTGAGGCTAATTCATCAGATGAAGATGTTGACAAGTCAGTATCGTTGATCACAAGACAGTTTAGGGATCTTCTTTTGAAGAGAAGTAAACGGTTTTCCGTAGGATAAATCCAAGTCACGATAAACTTCATGATCGTGTTCCTTCTAAAAATAGGGATATTGATGAAACTGATGACGATGATGTGCCTCGGTGCTTTAAGTGTAAAGGTTTTGATCATTTTGCAAATGAGTGTCCAAATCGAAGAAATACACGGGAACAAAGGTCTTGCTGCAACTCTTGATGAAATGTCTGACAATTATGATTCTAATGAAGACGAAAAAATCAAGTGTTGCACTTCTTTGTGAAAATATCAATTTTGATAACTGTAGCAATACATACATCAATCTTGACATTCTTTCAGAAGAAAACTCAACCAATCTGGAAGATAACATTGACCTTTCTATTGGAAATTCTTTGTATAATGTTTCAGGTTCGACTATGTGTCTAGCAGCTTGCACATCTTAGATGCTTGAATTATATCCAAGATTAACGTGCTCATACTGTTCACTCAAAGGTCATGAACTATCAAAGTCTTACAAGTACAAACACAAATGAGACATGTCAACAAACTTCAGCGAAGAGCAAATCGAATCTTAAGCTCGCTCAGAAGACCGCCGAGGTATGTAAGATTTTATCTTCGTCTAAGAAGTTAGTTTCAAGGACAAAACAAGACCATTAGAGAAGAAAAAATATGGTCAAATCGTTTTGATAGACGAGGTCTGTGGATTCTTCTCAAGAGGAACATGGTGGACAAATTATTATTCACCGCAACACAACTTGATTGTGTTGATTTGCTTGATCTTGTCTCATGTGCCCGATCAAAGAGACAAGATTGTGTACCTCTCGTGCTTTAGGAAAAGTTTGTTTTCTTCTTTTCTTAGTTTTTTTAGAATTTTCTAAAGGAGGGTTATTCTTGACAATTCTACTCTCTCTAGGGTTCGAGTTGTGCGTGCACAAACCTCATTAAAGGTTACATAACCCTACATTCCTTTTTCCTTCCCTGAAACTTCTTTTATCTTAAGACTACTTGTTAAGATTGTGATTTCCTCTCACAAACCCATACGTTTATGGATACTCCAAGCATTATGTCTTCTGATGGAAAAGATGTTAATATGATTGTCAAGCCATCAATCATGAAGGAAAAAGATAAATCTCCGTTATCTCCGACATTTAAAAGAAAAAGAAGGAATGTGAGAAAGCCTAGAGCTGTTCCTTCAAATTCTCAGAAGTTTTCTGATGTTCTTGAAGTGTTGAAGGAGACGCAAAAGGAGATTCAACAAATAAAGGCTTTTGTTTTAAGACTCATGAGATTCAGAAGGCCCTGGTTCGACATCGGTCAAGAAGGTTTATTGATATTAACTCCTATCTTCATGAACCTTATGTCCCAATGGCTGTTGACGGCAAGGAGTTCGGGGACGATAAAGATATCTTCAAAGGTCTTAACATCTAGTAAATCTTAGGATAAGAATTTTATTTTCTTGTTTTGTTTAGAAGAACAACTAGAGTTTGGAATAGCCATTATTGTGATTACACATAGCTATGTCCAACATTTTCATCTTCATGTTTTTAGGTTTCTTTGTTTAAATTCTGTAGGATCATAATATCGCAACGTGCAGGGCTCGCGGGGTTAATAAACAAGAACGTCGCGAGGCAGTCGCAGACAGCTAAAATAAATGACGCGATGAATAACGACACACAAAACAGCAGAAAGACATGGAACCTGGCGAGGGTTAAGAAGTGTCGCGAGAATAAATGATTGTACACCTGCGACACTTCGCGGAACATTTCCGAAATAAAAGGATAGATTAGCTGTCATCCACTGTGTATTACCCTATATAAAGGGCTAAGTGAGTCTGTTGTAAAGGAGGATCTTTTTGGAATTGTTGCGCAAGTCATTAGGAGAGAGAAAGTTTAAGAGTGTTTTACTTGTTAAGTGTAATTCTATTTTTCCTGTGTAGACAATTCATGAAATTAATCAATAAACATTCTCAATTATACAACTTTCAATGGACTAATTAACCAAAATATAGTGAGGGGTGTAGTGTGGGAAACCTCGCTACTACATACGCTTAGAAACAGAGGATCAACAGAGAGATTGACGTAGAAATTGGAAGGAATTTGGATTAACAGAAAAAGGATTTGGAGAAGATACTCAAGAATTAATTGGAAAAGAAAAATGGCTAGAAGAAGAAATGTACAAGAGCAACCAACGATTGTAAGAAGAAGTGGGAGACTTGCTGGAGAAAGGAGGAATGAAACAGGAGAACCGTCAAGGATGAATATGAGAAATGACGGAGAAGATCAAAATCAACCACCGATCTCCCAGTAGCAAACGTGACTGTGGATTATGATAGAGTAAGTGTACATACTTGGAGATCTGATTACAAGACGAGAGAGAAGGGGAGCAGGTTGGTGAACAATGGACAAGGAGAGCAAGGGATGAAT
>JAJJWW010016979.1:0-17818 GCA_023531295.1 Papaver armeniacum | reverse complement strand
GTCTAACTTGCCATTTTCAACATGGGGTCATGCAATATTACATGCTTCACAAAGCATTGGTCCGTATAAGACCAACCAAACTATCAAAAATACCTCACCTGCACAACTCGTATATGGGAATAAACCAAATATATCTCATCTTCGAACTTTTGGTTTGTGGCTCGTGTATGTTCCTACATTGCTCCACCACGAGAGAGAAAATGGGTCCTCAACGTAGACTCCTAGATATGTTGGCTATGACTCTCCATCTATCATTCGGTATTTAGAACCTCAAACGAGAGATGTTTTTAAAGCTTAGATTTGGCGATTGCCAATTTGATGAATCAAATTTCCGTCGTTAGGGGAGATAAGCCAAAGCTTGAGGAACGCCGTGAAATTTCCATGGAATACACCATCATTAGCCCACTTTGATCCTCGTACAAAACAATGTGAAATTGAGGTTCAAAGAATCACATTTGCAAAATATTGCAAACCAAATGCTCGATGCATTTACCGATACATGGTAAGGTAACAAAATCACATATACTCGCCGCAAATACTCCCGCGAGAGTAAGTATCCTGTAAGGACACCGTGATAATCACCCACGATACGCTTGAAGCGTGAAGACCTCTTGGTGCAAAGGATTTAGTCTCCGCTGGAAAAAGAGACTGCGTAGTTGGCATTCCTAAAAAGCCATTCACTCGAAACATTGATTGATCAATCAAATACTAATACACAAGTTGCACCCGAAGAGGCACATGTACCTTCGTAACAATGAGATATCTATAAACCATGTTGGTACAAGACAAAATCTGGGATAGGAATACAATTACTACCGATAGTAAATTTGCTTTTACAGCTTGCTTTGGATATCATTGAAAATATTGATGACCTCGAACCACAGCTCATCGAAGAATGTCGTCAGAGAAAAGATTGGCCTAAGTGGGAGGTTGCAATCTAAGCAGAGTACAACTCATTAGTAAAACGTGGAGTCCTTGGTCCCGTTGTTGTAACTCTGAAATGTAAAAGTCTGTCTGATACAAATGGGTATTCGTATGTAAAACGTAACGAGAAAAATGAAATTGTGAGATATAAAGCTCGACTCTGCTGCACAAGGTTTTTCTACAAAGACTGTGTATTGATTATCAAGAAACTTATTCTCCAGATGATGGATGCCATCACATTCGTGTTTCTTATTAGTTTGGTAAACTTCCGTAAAAGCTTGAAATGCTGCTCTATGGATGTAGTTATAAATTATCTTTATGTGGATCACTTGATAAGTGACATTTATATGAAACTTCCCGAGGGATTTCGTATTCTCAAGGCACAAGTCCAAAGATCGTAGTGTATACTCAATAAAACTTCAAAGAGCTCTATATGGACTAAAGCAACTGAAGAATGTTGTATAATCGCCTAGTGAATATTTATTCAAAGAGGGATATACTCAATAATGCTATTTGTCCATGTGTTTTCATTAAGAAATCCAATTCTGGGTTTTCTATTATTAGGTGATACGTTGATGATCTAAATCTTGTTGGAACTTTAAAAGAACTTCACTCGAAACCAGCCGCTACTTGCGTAAGGAATTTGAGATGAAAGATCTTGGTAAAACTAAGTATTGTCTTGGTTTACAAATTGAGCATGTCTCAAACTGGGATATTTGTCCATCAATCTACTTATACGTAAAAAGTCTTAAAACGATTTTATATGGACAAAGCACATCCACCGAGTTCCCCTATGGTTGTGAGATCACTTGACGTGAATAAAGACCCATTTCGACCTAAAGAAGATGGTGAAGAACTTCTTGGTCCGGAAGTGCCATATCTAAGTGCAATTGGTGCTCTGTATGTATCTTGAAAATTGCACAAGGCCGAGATATTGCTTTTTCAGCTAATCATTAGCTGAGATACGCTTCCGCTTCCAACTCGAAGACACCTGGAATGAAGTCAAGCACTTATTACGTTATCTTAGTGGAACTATTGATTTAGGTTTATTTTACCCTTATGAATCTAAGTCAAAACTAATTGGGTACGCAGATGCAGTGTTATCTTTCGGATCCACACAAAGGACTGATCACAAACCTGGTATTTGTTTACTTATGGAGACACAGCCATATCTTGGCAGCTGCTGAAGCAAACAATTTCAGCTACATCTACAAATCATTCTGAACTAATAGCGATCCATGAAGTAAGCCGTGAGAGCGTCCTGGTTATAGCCTTAGTATACATCATATTCAAGAATCATGTGGACTTCCTCTCAACTAAAGATTCACCAACAATATTATACGAAGACAACACGCTTGCATTGCAGCAACTAAAGGAAGGATTTATCAAAGGTGATCGAATAAAGCACATCACCCGAAGTTCTTTTCTCACATGATCTACGCACATGATGGTGTGATTGATATCCAACAAGTAATGCTCAAATCAAGCAATCTAGCGTGACTCTTCACTAAGGCATTACGTAACTTCTACATTCAAGAAATTAGTTCACAAAATTGAAATGCGCCACTTAAAGATTTGTAGGCCAAGATCTCTCAATAAGTATCCATCGTGGGAGCATCATTAGGACTTAAACGCCACTGTACTTCTTTCCCTTCTGTCAAGGTTTGTCCCAATCGGGTTTACTTGTCAAGGTTTTAATGAGGCAGCATATGCGTGTCCAACATCAGTTCCGAAGTCTCACACATTTCTGTGTTTTTCTCTCTTGATTTTCCCGATATATTTTTATGACTTAGACACAGGTGGTCATCGGGGGAGTGTTATAAACGCTTATTTATGTTAATAATATCTAGTGGTAAATCTCGCTTATTACCGGGATGCCCTTAGTGTCTAGCCTATATAAATAGAGGTTGTATTCTCCCTTTTTCGTTACAGACATTAAATAAGAATTCTCCTTCTCTCTCTATTTTTCTATCTTTTACACTATTATGCATTGTATTAACGAAAATATTATTTTAATATTTTTAAGAAAATAATATCAAATAAAAAATAAACCAAAGGTAACTCAAGTAATTTATTTTCCTTAGGACATCTTTCTCATCCCACTACCACTACTTGTTCCACCACCACCACCACCACCACCATTAACGTCATCACTCCACCATTCTTACCAACACCCACCACCATTATCCCCACCGTTGATCCACCACCCCCCACCCACCATCACAAGCACTATTAATGTCTACTAATTAAGTATAAGATAAATTGATTATGTAATGTATTAATAAAAGCATATTTATTTGATTAATTAAACAAACATTTATTATGAAATACTAATAGAACATTTATTATTGATATTTAATTAAACTGATCATTTTACAGCCATAGATTTAGCTTTCTCTAGGAGAAATCTGGACCACTCTTTAACTTGCCTAAGTTGTCCAAACTACTAACCACTAAAGGACGTGATTACTGAAAAATGTGATGATGTATTGTATTAATGAAAGCATATTTATTTGATTAATTAAGCATACATTTATTATGAAATACTAATAGAACATTTATTATTGATATTTAATTAAACTCGATCATTTTACGGCCATTTAGCTTTCCCAGGAGAAATCGGACCACTCTTTAACTTGCCTAAGTTGTCCAAACTATGCTTTATAAGGGAGATAAATAAAAAGACAATAATAAAGAAAAGAGATGATTAAGGAATCCTTCGCCGTTACCAAGTGTTAACAGGATTATTATACTTTTCTATATTTTGTTTGAACTATTCATCACCAACCGTAGAATAACCGCTACATCAGTGTTATCCCCAAAAGTCCTTTTATCACCGGATACGGAAGTTCTCGACTACCAAATTCTATCCGACGAACCACCAAGTAGTAGATCACTCAAGGTGTAATCCAATCGAACGCCTTAAGCTTTGTGAATTTAAGTTGATCCCAATAGTTACACTCTTAGATCAAGGTTTACTTGCTGGTGTTGTCTTCACTCGCAATAGCTTCACAAAATCCCTTTGCAAGGCCTCGCGATTTATACTTGTGTAGAGAGTTAATCGACGATTACTTATCTCATAACTTCCACCAGCAATGTAACAATCAATAAATCAATCTAGCGAGCACTCCAAATCAATCTAATAATCAGTCATAAACCCTAGATATGGTAAAGAAAAATGATGATGATAAAAACTCTCAATATATTTGTATTAATAATAAAGCTTCACGCTTTAGAACATTGAATTCATCCTTAATCAACAAAGGATTTATCTACTCATATTACAAAGAAGATGATAATTGTGGTTTCCCCTAAAGGGGTAAACCCTAGGTTTTGATGTAGAACTTGTGATATGAGATCTATTATACAAGATGATATTTTACATAACTTAATAACTTTTTATAGGTTTACATTGCTTGGTCTTCAATTATCTCATTTGGTTAAGAAACCCGACTCGAAATTCGAAGTAAATACCCAACCGTGAGTTTTGGCCTTCACAAGTATGCATACCCAGTTTGCGTACTCACAAAGTATTCGTACCAGTATGCGTACAACATAATCCATCATATATTTTTGGAATTAAGATATGCGTACAAATTTGCGTACTTTACTTGTCTTCTGAGATTCGATAAAAGATCGTTTTGGCCATAACTTCTTCGTGCGAAATCGGAATGACCTCATTCTCTTTGAAATCTTTTTATATTTCAATTCTCTTCAAGATGGTGATGAGAAATACTTAATTTGAATGAGTTAATCTCGGTCTTTGTCTTGTCTCTTGATTTTGAGCGTTTTGCTCATTTTCAGTCGCACTTCTTCCACTTCTCTTGGACTTCGGCACTTGGATGCTTGGAATACTTCTCCTCATAGCTCTTTTCAGACACTTTGTAGCTCCTTTTTGGATGATTCACCTAATAGAGAAAAAATAAGAGAAAACAAGAGTAATAATAAGAAAATATGCAAGAGTAATAGCTTAAGAAAGTATGGAATGGGAAACTAAAAACATATGAATTATGCACTTATCAAATTCCCCCATGTACACTTAGCTTTTGCTATTCCACGACTAAACTAAAATAAAAATAATCCTAAATACAACAACTCCATGTCGTTGAGAATACTGTTACAGTTAGCATGTATAACAAGCCTTTAAACCCCTAGGTGTCCCTAGTGGACGAGTTATAGTCTCGTGAGGGCTTACAAGATGTATACCCACAAAACCTACTCCAGTTTCTTGCCTTGGGATAACTACTAAGGATAGACACAAAATAGAAGCTAATAAGATAATCACATATGTTCTTTAGTCTGTAAACATCCCATATACATTCCAATCATCATAGATAAGCAATTAGTTACGCGTGACATTCAACTTGATTGAAAAACTCTACTCGAGATAGTCATCGTACTTGTTGTAATGTTTTTCAAAACACTCGCATACTGAAATCGCATGGATAGATAAGAAAATGAAAATAGAAAAGTGAAGTGTGCAAACGTTAACTAAAGTGAAAGATGTTACCCACAATACTTGTATGAATGTAGTCAAAGGATTCTTATTTATAGCGCAATAGTTGAGAGAAGCACGCATTTAACTCGACCAAATGATTAGATACTCTAAACGCATGTTCCTTTTAAGCAAGTATGTGATAGTTTTCCTGGATCCTGCATTCCACGCTTGTTTAGGCGACGGAGACAGGGACAACGTTTCACACATACTGCTATCCAAGCGTCAAGAACCTCATCAATAGTCTTTTTGACTTGTTATATAATGATGATAGGTTTTTATTTCCATCGACTACATGATTAGTCCGCAATTCCGGACCTATCATTTATTAGTGTCAATAAATGAATAAGAGCCTTATATATATGTTGTTGTTTTTTTCCGGCTCACTCTTTACGAGTGTAATAAAATTGTCTATTGGGCTTTTATATACTCAACCAATGATTACCTTGCTACAACATCCACGGAAGTATCAGGATCCCATCAAATCACTTTAGAGAAACATAAAACTGCAAAAATAAAAAGAAAGTGATTCAGTAATGATTAATTACGAGAATGAATATTTCAAATGACTACCATGCCATTTCTAGCATCTGAGTTTCACATTCAATTATTAACATATATGTTTAAGGATTTTAGAATGAGAAAATGAGACTCAATCTATAGTTAGTAAGAACTGTTTCAACCTAAAAAGGTTTAGAGTGTCATCCTAAATATCACATAATTAACTCCAAAAGATGAAGTCTCAAGAATGCAAGAAATCAAAGAGTATTTATTTTTTTATTTTTTATATGCAATCCAAACATGCTTAACTACTCCCCCACACTTAAACTCAACATTGTCCTCATTGTTCAAAACCGAAAATTATGATTTATGCGTAACAGAAAATTAAACTCAAAAACTGTACAAATGGGTAGGGAACTAGGAAAAACATCCTAAACAAAAGTTGTTCGCCTACGTATTTTTCTATAACATGTCAAAAGGTCATGGTGTTTCGATAAATGGTATGACTTTTATGGCTTCCGGATTGACTGACATGCAATCTGACATAATTCTGGAAAAATATCGAAACTCAAATGTCCAAGCCTATCGCTACAACTTAACAAACTACGAATTAATATTTTATTTTTGTAAAATAAAGGTGATTCTGTCCTCTTTAAAGTTTGGGGGTCAAGCATTCAAATCGGACTCCGTATGAAGTCTCGAGAGTCGTTTTACGTGACAAGTGCGCGGTCAAAAATTTTCCAACGAAAATAGTTTTGTCAAAACTTTCATTATAGATACAGGACTTTGTAAAATCTAACATGGGAATGAAAGATTTGATATGAAAAACTAAGAAAAAATAAAAACAAAAGGGATAGAAATACAAAACCGATGGGTTGCCTCCCTCGCAGCGCTTGGTTTAACGTCGTCATCCCAGACATTATTGTTATCGTCCGTACACCATAGAATCTCAAATATTTGTAATCCTTCCAAATAACAATCTACAATTCCATTAACATCTTCAAAAAATATTAGCACAATATATATATTCAAGCTATCATTTTATTGAAGTTTACCCCACACTTAGTCCTTTCTATACTCGAAAGTGGATAGAGAACATAGAATTCGGGAACTTCAAAAGGTTCCTTAGCTTGGTGAACCTGCACAATACTCGAATCAAACACATCAAGTGGTGGATACTTATAAGCAAAATAAACCGTTAAAACTTTAGAAGCACACAACTCCAATCCTAAGTGAGGTATTTTCTTAAAAGTTGGGTTAACAACTCTTTGAGAATCTACTTCGATTAGAGGAAAAGGATCAATAGATATAGAATTATGAAAAAGATTAGACAAACCTTGTTTCGGATCCTCATTCGTAATTAACACAGTGAATTGTTTACCTTAAGCATATCGTGGTCCTCTATCGAATTATTATTATTATCTAGCTCAATTGGGTCTTCCACGACTTTAATCAATTTGGTTTCTTTCTCAATCTTCATCTCCTCAACAATCTCGTCCTCGAAATCAGAATCATCCCCTAAAAATTCTAGCTCATTGGTGAAAATACTAGGGTCTTCCATATGAGTCTCCGACAAAGAGAAAATCGGGTCTACGTCTTGGAAATCAACCGGTCTAAAAACATTGTAATCCGGATATTCCTTGTAACGTTGATATGCATTTAAGTATGTCACACCGTTCATAACAATGGTTCGGTCATACCAAGGCTCCTCATTTTGAATAGGATAGTAATCATTATTAAGATACGGAGTTGGAATAACGTCATCATTGCTACAAGGAATTTCAAACGGTTGCTCATCTACAAAATATTGGTTGTCGTCCATAGGAATATCAGAATCGGTTTGGTTTTGAAGCCATATTTCTTCTTCACTTCATGTCTCATTGAGTTGACATTTGTTGTTTAAATTTCTTCATATCCCATTGAAGTTCTTAGTTTGATTCAGCACTGGTTCGTCGAAATTCTTCAGTTTCTTGTTGCAACTTTTTGACAGAATCTACAAGACAATATAAATCAGAACCAACACCTTCACTCACCACACTATTTCAGACCAAGTCTCCCCTTTTTGAATATGTGAATGATCATTAAAACGATCAGGAGTTTGATTAGATATATTGAAGTAAGATTCGGTTGGCATATTGTTCTTCGCGCTTAGTTGCTCATTGAGTGACTCCATTGTGGACATTCTGGACTTTAAATGAAGCATAATATGATCAAACTTCTGTTCAAGTTCAGCAGATAAACGATTAGAATAATAACTATCCTCTCATCCTTGTGATTATTCACGTACATGCCCGTCATAAGGTTGTTGACATGTATGCGAATATTCATAAGGTTCCGTGGGATGTTGATCATATATAGCCAAAAGATTGGTTTTGATTATATCCATAGGATGGTTGGTAGTTTGAATATGAATGAGACTGAAAACAATATTGATTACCAATATTATATGATTGATCTTGTGCACGTACATGTTATATCCATAATGAAAAATGACGACTCACAAGAAATAGAAAGCCAAAAAAAAAAAAAAAAAACAACAACAAATTATCTAAAAAATAGAAAATAAATTAAAAAAATGAAAACAAGCTAAACAAATAACAAATCAATTAGCAACTTCTCCCCGGCAGCGGCAAAAAAATTTGATGGGCTGTCCTTGGCTCAACAAATTAATCAATATATTTCCCACTAATTAACTGGTAATATAGCGGTAGTAAGAGATCGTTCCCACGGAGAGTTGTGTAATTGATAGGTTATTTGATCAGCAAGATAAAGTAAATAACAAAAGGGGGTTTTGGTTTATAAGATATAAATAAAAAGACAATAATAAAGAAAAAATATGATTAAGGAATCATTCACTGTTACCAAGCGTTAACAGGATTATAATACTTATCTATATTTTGTTTGAACCATTCATCACCAACCGTAGAATAACAGCTAGATCAGTGTTATCCCCAAAACTCCTTTTATCACTGGGATACTGAAGTTCTCGACTACCGAGTTCTATCCAAGCGAACCAGTAGATATTTTCGGAATTAAGGTATGCGTACCCGTTTGCGTACTTTACTATCTTCGGTATTCGATAAAAGCTCGTTTTGTCCATAACTTCTTCGTCCGAACTCGGAATGACCTCATTCTTTTTTCATTCTTTTTATCTTTCAATTATCTTTAAGATGGTGATGAGAACTGCTTAATTTGAATGATTTAATCTCGTTATTTTTCCCGTCTCTTGATTTTGAGCATTTTTCTCATTTTCGTCGCACTTCTTCCATTTCTCTTGGACTTGGGCACTTGGATACTTGGAATACTTTTCCGCATAGGTTTTTTCAGAACTTTGTAGCTCTTTTTTGTATGATTCAACTAATAGAGACAAATAAGAGAAAACAAGAGTAATAATACGAAAATATGCAAGAGTAATAGCTAAAGCAAGTATGGAATGAACACTAAAATCATATGAATTATGCACTTATCGATACCCGTATATGTACTAATGGTTGATTGAGACTGGGTAAGTATGCGTACAAGTACGCATACTGGAGAGTTCACGTCCGTGTAATTTTCTTTGAGTTTGGAAATCAAAACCAACTCAATCCGGTTACCAAAGTATGCGTCCACGCATACCGGAGGAAGTTTCACGTCCGAGAATTTCTGCTGGAGTTTGAAAGTAAAAACAAACTCAATCCTATACTTAAGTATGTTACCCGTTTTCATACTTAAGCGGGTTACTTTCTAAAATCGGCCTTGTTCATAAACTAAAATACTTATATAATAAGGGAATGCAATCTTTGCAAACCGTGGCTATAATGTTCAAGAATTGATTCGAGGAATCAAAATCGATTTTTCTTCGATTGTGTCTTGTATATTTCTATGATATCTAAGCAATTCAAAAACTCTAACTAGGTTCATTTGAGTCATTTGAACTAGTTATGGTAAAGATGAATAAGGTTGATATGAAAGCGCCATATGGCTAACCAATGGTTAATTATTATTGAACCGAAATGGTTAACTATTATTGAACCGACAAAGGTACACGTTAGGGTACCTGCTAGTCAAACCTAAACGAAGGTACATTTCATTTGTGTATAACAAGCTAAGTTCGATCTAACTTGAAAGATATTAGCTTGAATCTAATCAGGTTTTCATAACAGCTTAATATTGAATGCTTTGTTACCAAGGTAACTTAGATTGCAAACCCGATTCGAAATCTATATAAAGGAGAACTCTAGCAACTCGGGAAACCTAATCCCTACACCTCCCCCGTGTGATACTAGTTGTATAACCTAGAGTATATTCTCCTTTAACCTTAGGGTTTTTCATGAACCCTGTAGGTTAACGACTTAAAGACTTCATTGGGATTGTGAAGCCAGACTCCAACTATTTTCTCCGTAATTGCATGATCCGATCTTGTCAAGTTATCGATTGAGCAATCGTAATATTGGCTTGAGATTTATATCTCCGATTAGCAAGATTGAAAAGTAGTCACAAACATCTTCGTCCATCGTTGTGATTCCACAATAACTTGTTTCGTTAATGGATTAAGATTATTGTGAGGTGTTTGATAATACTAGGCCTGTTTTTCAGAATATAAGTCCGGCTATCAATTGGTTCATGTTCACCTGAGCTTATCAAAAGACGGAATAAAACTCGAGGTATATATTTGAGAGACATATTTATCTATTCGATAGACTTTTCTGTGTGAGAGAGATTTATTTATCAAGTCTTCGACTTTGGGTCGTAGCAACTCTTCGTTGTGGTGATCATCCAAGGGAATCAAGTGCGTAGATCCCCACTGGGATCAGAGACGAAGGAACGCGGACCGACCTTTGATCAAGGTGAGATTTATTAGGCTCAACCACATTCCATACCGGTTAGCTTTATAGTAGGCTAGTGTCCTGCGGCTTAATACAATATGGTGTTCAAATCGGGACTAGGTCCCGGGGTTTTTCTCCGCATTTGCGTTTCCTCGTTAACAAAACTTCAAAATCCTGTATTTCTTTTCCGTATTATATTTTGTTAAATAATTAAAATATCACAGGTTGTGCGTTGAATCGATCAAATGGAAAATCCTACCGTTGATTGTTGATTGAAATTGATTTATCCTTGAACATTGGTCTTTGGTACCGTTCAAGTTATTTCTCTTATATTCAATCGGGCTCGCAAATTCTTATTTGTTTGATTGCGATCAATTGAGAAATTGAGATATAACTCTTTGATATACTTTTATTAAGATTGAGTCTAAATATCTATTTGATTCTCTTGAAAGTATATTGGAGTTAGTCCATACATTAAGCTAAGAAAAATATCAAAGTAGGTTGTTAGACCCCGCTTTTTCAATTGGTATCGTAGAAGGCAAACACGTTTAAGACCTCATACGTCTGTGTTTGTTGCGAGCTGACTTTATGGACAAAAGTGCAATCTTAATAAACGTACCACCAGTTCCGATGGATCTTACGGTGGAAAATTGTGATGCCTTTCTTCAAGCGCGTGACTTTCAATCATGGGTTTACATTGTTAATGGCTATAGTCCCCCAGTTGTAACAATAGACACTGTAACTGTTCCAAAGGATATTGGTGATTATGATGCATTCTGACATATTGAATGCAATCATCCATGCCATTACCCTAGATCTTCAGCACCATGTGACTACGCGCACTCGGTCTAAAGATGCTTGGGATATCTTAGAAACCGTATTTTAAGGGAATACCCGTGAAAAAAAGAAGATAAGCTTCAAAACCTAAATTCGACTGTGAAAACCTTCGATGGAAGATGAGAAGACTCATTTGATGAGTTTAATCACAAAGTGTCTGAAATTGTTAATGCATCTTTTGCATTGAGTAAAGACTATTCATGAAAAGGACATTGTGATGAAGATTATCGTATCTCTCCGCCATCTAGATACGATTCTAAGAAAACACGTAATCGTCAAGGAAATAACCTTGATGTGCTTTCCGTAAATACTCTTGTAGGGAAGTTAAAGATCTTTTATCATGAGTATATATCCAAATCAGTAAAGGATATTGCTTTTCAAGGCACAAAAGAAAACTAAATTACTTGATAAAAGTAAAAGTGTTGTCATCTCTCGAGCGCATGATCTTTCTCGAGACTCGATTCTTCTGATTTAAGATCTTGACAAGTCACCTCCATTGATCACAAAGACAAGACAGTTTAGAGATCTTCTTTTGGAAGAGAAGTAAAACAGCTCACTAGAGACAAACCTAAGTCATCATTAAACCTCATAATCGTGTTCCTCCTAAAAACAGGATACTTACAATACCGATGACGAGGGATATGCCACAAAGGTTTCAACCGTAAAGGTTTTGGTCATTTTACAAAATGAGTGTCCAAATCGTAGAAAGTACACTAGAAACAAAGGTCTTGGGCGCAACTCTGATGAAATGTCCGACCATTATGATTCTAATGAAGACGAAAAATCAAACGTTGCACTCTTTGTGAAAATGCCGATTTTGATAATTGTAGCAATACGTTCATCAATCTCGATATTCTTCCGAAGAAACTTCAACCACATTGGAGGATAAAATGGATTTCTCTTTTTGTTCTCCTGGAATTTTTTTTTATCTAATTTTGCAGTTCCACTATGTGTCTAGCAGCCCGCACAAATTGTGATGTATAAACCTCTCCAGCTTGACATGTTCTTATTATACTCTCGTAGGTCATGAGTTATCAAAATATTTCAAGTACAAACATAAGATAAGATATGTCACCAAACTTCAACGAAGAGAAAATCAATTAGCTAAAAGCTCAAACTTGTTCAGGAATCGACTGAGGTATATAATTGTTGATGGTGGAATTTCATTTAAGGTTAAAATTGTAAAAGCGTAAAACTATGTGTCGATATCTTGTAAAAGATAATGCCATCAATAAGTGTTGATACTCCTCACTTAATTCACCTAGAATGGAGCATGTGGCAACAATCCCATTCTCAGGAATACACGAAATTCATCCAGGTCGAGCATGTAGCAACAATCCCATATACCTTGTGAATTTCTAGCATTATTAAATAATGCGCAATCAGCCTTGTATTTCCGTACTCATTATCGCTTAAGATGACGACCGGTGTTGCTCTTACGAGCAACACGAACCTCCAAGCATTATAATGAAACCATGTACGAAATACCCGCATGTGCCGACTTTTGCAAGTTATACTAGCTCCGATTGAGCATCCTGGACCGATACGGTCACCCGGAGAGCGATCACAACCATCCAACTCCACAAGCATGATCGATGACCCGTGATCAATTCCATCACCCCCAAGGTGTATGGAATATCCACTACTGAACCAACGCGGACCCCGCATGGTTGGCCTCCGCACTGGCCTAGCTTTGCCAAAACGTCCAAACCATAGGAAGATGGGCGGAAAACCCTAAATTAGGGTTTGCGTACATTACATGTGTCGCAAACAAGCCTTAACCATCCATCTTCGCAGTAAGATGGAGGGTGTAGATGTAGATTCAAAGGGCCTAGAGCATGTCAACACAATCACCGTGCCCCGCCACATACCGACTCAATCGGTCAGACCAACCATGGTTGGTTATCCTAATTCGTACAAACAAATCGTAGCAAGTCCGATAAAAACAAAACCAAGTGTTAATACAAAAACAATCGAATCGGGAGAGCCAGATCCTGTGAAGCTGCCTCAAACTGCTACAAGTCATAAGCAAGCCAATACCTTCAAAATCTCAACACCTTCTTCGCTTCCTCCCCTAAGATCAACCCCATCTCCTTCACTTTGGACCGAAACAAGTCCTGAACTACCATTTCTTGGTTTAGGCTGACTTCACGTAGATTGATTTCCGAATCTACAAGCACTCACCGGCAAGTTGTGCTGCATTTGTTTAGGTTTAGATCATTCTCATCCACACACCCCAAATTACAAAATCCGGCAGGAATAGTTTTCACCCATAAACAATTGGCGACCACAAAGGAGGTTAATCTTTCGGCTAAAGTCAATTTCTTCGAAATCCGATTCAATTTCATCAATTTCAAAAAAAGGCAGTATCTTAAACCAATTCAATCAACAATTCATTTCAAGATAGTGGAACTCGTGTCGGATCACAATCACCTCCCGATGGAGCTAGTATGGATAACACTCCTGTCGATGTACTGCCACCGGAGCTACCGGTCACTACATCTCGTGGAGTCATTACTTCTATCACCAACGCTAATGAGCAGAGACATTCCGCAGGTGTAACGCCTCCCATCACTGAGCCGCAGCAACCGATGAATCCCGGCATCTCCTCAAGTGTAACGCCTCCGTAGTCACCCGCAGCAACAACTTTCACTCCTTCATCGTGACGAGGAGCCGAGGCACAAGAGGAGGGACAATCACTATTACCATTGCGCACTTGATGGAGAAACATGAAGTTCTTTCTAAGACTCAAACGATATGGCCGCAACTCGAAAGAGGTACTCACTTTCCTAAAACTTTGACCGAACGATTGCCACAAGATTCACGGCAACCCTTGGAGTCGGCAAGAGATGCATTCAATACACCTGAGAGTGCTTCCACCCTGACCCACATGAATAAACAAACCTCGTGTCGCTCTCCCGAGCGCAAAGGAGAGGACCAAATTTCTTCCAACTTTATTACACGTGGGGATCTGGAAACGACTTCTCCAAAATCGAGAAAAGGGGACCGAACTGATGTACACTAACATCACCCACCGCATTCTCAAGATATAAACGAATTCCTCTTCCAAGAGGTTACAACTCTCCCCAGCCTCTACGACTTGTGACTGGGTAATGCTCAGAACACGTCTCTTGGATTCTTGGAATTTTGGGAACATGAATACAATCATGTTCTCATACCGGAAGAATTCTCAAGTCACTTACGGGGAGGGCGTGACACCCGGTACAACAACATCGCGCCTAACAAGATATCCAATCGAGCGAGATGGTCGCTGCTTTCACAAAAGTATTTCTTCGTGTCCGAACAAATCACCTTTTCGCATCTAGGAAGAATTCTTCAATAACAACGAGCATCCTAACGACTTCGTCAAAAGGTTCGTAACTCCAAGCGCTAGATTGTCACTTTACCCGAATGTCACCGAACGACACTGGTGGAGTTGTGCATCAACGCGGATGATACCCATATACCGCGCTCCTCGTTAGAGAATCTGGCTTTCAAACGTTTCAACTCCATGAAGTTCGCCAAACGCTTCAAGAATAATCGCACTTTATTACTGAAAAGAACCAGAAAGGTTCAAGTGAAGATTCACGTGGAAAGTCGAGGAAGCAGCGCCTCACGAACAAGCAATACAACACCGTCCTCCGTGGAGCGTAAAGGGGCGGGGGAGAAAAAGGAAAGTCCAAAGTGATCGAACAACAAACCGTTTTTACATCCCCGCACACAAGACTTCGTTTCGGAAAGGAGCGGACAAAGCTCCCGCACAAGACACCGAAGATACAAGTTTTCCTTTCCCATGAATGAAGTGATAGAACTCGGAAGCATGGATCCAAGACGATGCCGTCAATGCCGCCTCCTATCAAAGGGCCCTCCAACCGAAAGACATGGCAGATCCCAAATACCGTTGCTACCACGATTCGTCATCATCCCCACCAAAGATTGTAAATAAAGCTGAAACAAATATTCAAAGGAAAAGATAGAGACATGAGAACTCCACTTGGAAACGAAGGTGTTCGAGAGACCCTTCCCCGAATCGCATGATTTCCTGGGGTTTGTGTCTGCACATCGTACACCCTATGATGGAGCACTTGTGTGAAATCTTGTACTTCTCCAAAGGGAAGCGTCAAGACATATTTACAAAATTTCAACCACGTTGTGTCGTGCAAAGTTTGTATCCGAAGGGCCAGAACCCCGCCTTTCCCGAAGGACGTGAGCAAAGGGAGATCAGGACTCCTAACCGTCACTCGTTTAAGAGACATTGAGTCTGGGATGGCGCTTGATTGATACGGCTTCCGAATTTAACATCATTACCGTCAAGACCTTGAGAGCGGCCAAGATTTCAAAGCAGAAGCTACTCAAGTCACCCAACCGTGGTTAAAGATTCAAGGAGAACCCGCAGATGCATATGGATATATCGATTCTAAAGTCAAATTGGGGATGCCTCGACACAAGCAAAGTTCAGTCAAAGATCATCCCAACTACGACATGATCCTAGGACACTCTTTGATGCATGGCAACAAAGCCATACTAGAAGTCTCCATTCCTTACCGGCTGCCATACCTCGAAAGAATTCCAACATGCCTCCTGACCCCGAGGACCGGCTCACGTCACGCACCAACAACTTCTGCCAATGCGGCACAACTCTCCCTGGGAGGGAGCTCCTCACGCTGACATTGAAAAGGTTCCAATCTCAAGTAAGTCTCACGCAACCCCTTGCAACCTACTGCCTCCATTCCGACAAGTCCCGGGACCGGCCCAACCAACAAACCAACCTTGTCTAAGAGATGCGAATGGGAGTGACGGCCCTTTCTGCCAGCTTTATCGAGTCTAGAAGTCATCTCGATCAAAGACGACAAAACCAAGACCCCGACATAAACACGCCAAACCCGTTTGGAATTGGGGACTTAGTAATGAAGACAACCGCATTCAAAGTTTGAAGCATTACAAAGGAGGATGGATACCTCACCCAATTCAACCCACCGAGAAGGAGTGATGAACCATACCTGCAGCGTATGTCATCCTAGGCGGCCACGCAAAACTCATCAACGCCGATAAACTAGAGGCGTGAATAATTCACTCACGATGGCTCAAACCCCCACTGCATCTAAGACGTTGTGCTATCACTTTCCAAAGATCCTATACACTTTAAAAAACGCCTCGTGCTACTTCCTCCGGCTGTTTCCCTTACAATTCCACATCATATTTGTAATTCCTCTGAGAGAATGATTGCAATACTTGCATTCATAATTAAGGTTTCAATTTTCGATTTTCAAATTAATCGAGGTGTTATTTCCACCGAGAACCTCTTTACTCCTAAAGACACAAAGCCCATCCTAAATCAACCCACTAGAGCAAAGCCAGAAAGAAACCCTAAACAAAAAACATCCTAAAAGAGTCGAGGGAAAAGATATGCCGGGAAGGGGAAGAAGCTTTGAGCCATTCACCTCAAAGAAGCCAAGAAGATTTTACATCAAGAACACAAATACAGGCCTTGACAAAGGGTCATAAAAAACCTTATTCAAACAATCAAATAGAAAACCTTGAACTCTACCGCCACCGAATACAAGGAAGATGTTCAAATGTACGGAATATACTGGAAAGCGGAAAAGAAGAAAAGAGGTTCTAGTCACAAGAGGATCCACATCGCCCGCACCACCGCTGCTCGCCGCCATCACCCGTTGATGCTCCTCCCTTCGAATCTACTCTCAACTTCTCGCATCGTACATCCTGCATAGCCGCACTTCATCCCAACATCATCGCGTGGAGCATTAAAGAGCGCATCAACATTAGGAGTCGTACCAATTGCTTTCGATGTTCGAGTTCCTCTCGTGTCGGAGTCAAGAATTATCACGCCGTCCCGGATTGGGTAATCACACTTATCTTCATTCGTAGAGGATGTTTATGCTCAACCCTCCGCTCTTCAACCGCGTCGCATATCTCTCTCGCTTGCGCTACCACGCACTTGCAACACTTCCTTCGTGCCTCCACCGCTCCTCCATGTCAATCGCACCTGAAAGCGCACGTATGTGTCCCTGGAAATACGCAGTGCGGATAGACATCCCCCGTATAGCACGGCCGACTTCACGAAGTGGAAGATCAATCTTAGCCATTACTTCTTCATGCGCATGGGTTTCGGCTTGTCAACTTCGAAGCTTTCTTTATGGAGAAGCGTAATGTAACGATCGTCCACCGCTTCCATGATAAACTCGCAAAGGAGAAGAGGTTATAAGCACAAAAAAAAATCATCAATCAATCA
>JAJJWW010016978.1:0-53535 GCA_023531295.1 Papaver armeniacum | reverse complement strand
TCTCTTGCAAACTCTTCGTCACTCCTCCAAGCAAACTCTTCAGCTGTACGTGCATTAAAAATAAATAAGTTTTATTTCAAATTTTGGTATCAAAATGAACTTTAGCATGAACATGCACATGTTGCAGTTAGAATGTACCTTGGATCACATCAGGCTTAGGGTATTTGAGAAACTTTTCTCCGTCAGAACGGAAGAACTCTTTAAGCAATTCAAGTTCATGCAACAACATGAGTCTGACGAACGTGAAGCTGCAAGTTCTTTATCGTATCCCTTATAAAGACGCAACACATCTTCAAACGTGGTCAAATTCATTTGGTGTTTTGCTAAATAAACCTTTTATTTCAGGTCCTACGATCCAGCCTTAAGGACTTGGCCGTTATGGCTAAGAAGTCTGAATACTTTAGTTGGCTGAACATTTCATCTCTTGGACAATAGAGATTCATGCTTCTGCTTTCGTAATTTGGATTTTTTTATTGTCTGGTTTTCTGCCTGTTTTCACTCTCCGAGGGTATGGAAACTCTTTGAACCTCCAAGAATGGGACGACCTGTTCCCAGATCATTGTATGTGGCATAGTCAAAACTCCTGGTCCCATTTGCGGAATTCTTCTGTTCCGTCTCCTCTAAGAACTTTGAGCTCATCCTCTCTGTATTTGCGGAGAGGTTCTGGCGTGTCGCATGTCAGGTAACTCTGCAAGTAACAATTAAAGCATACATTAGACAGAGATTCTCTAAACCGTCTCATGACTTTCGTGTGGAACCAGTTACAAGTATAAAAGAAACTTACCTGGTTAGAAAAGAAAATCCTGTCATACTTGTAACGTTTGGAAGGATAAACCCAAGAATGACAATCGAAATGAACAGGACCCAACTCCAGGAATATCTTCTAGAGTTAGTGTTTTGAGGAAGAATTCACTGTGATGTAAATTCTTGATTAAGAATGCGCCAGGTTCCAATGGATTCATCCCATTCAAACGTAACATTATATTCTGTTAATAATCCAGCAGTCAGAGGTGTTATCTTTTTTTTACCCATCCTTCTAAATATGCTTTACCAATTGTTCCTCGCATTTCATTTTCTGCAATAAACACAAGGTCAGTACCAAATACGTACGTATTACTTCCTATCTAAAACATGCAGAAATTTGCATGGTTTCTTTTTTCTCACGTACTAAAATTATAAAGAGCGGTTATTAACTTGCACCTGGTTTGGGGATTACTTGAGCTGATGAGTTGCAAGCTAACACCTTTGCAGATATCTCATGAAGACGATCAAGTAAGGAAGCACCAACATCATTCAAATCCAGCAAATTTCTCTTCTGCAAAACTACAGTCCTCTAATCTTGATGATCTTGTTTCCATCAAGTAAGGCACTTCTTTCATCATCTTTTCAAACCGAAACATTTTCAAAGCCTCCGTGAGACACATTATTAGGATGATAAATCTTTGTCAAATGGATTAAGTTCTTCTGGAATTATATGAAAAGTCTAGTCTAGAAACAAAGAGAATGAAAAAAATGGGGATGTAATGTATAGAATTGCCTGGACACACATATATGTAGCTAGCTAAGTCGTCTGTCGAAGAATGGTAGGCTGCCATAATTTACTAATCAGCGTAGTTGTTAATTCTTTATAATCTTTATGAACAAAAAAAGATAATTATAAAAAATTTCTCGTTGTTTTGATTTTTATAATTATCTTTTTTTTTTTGTTTTCATACTCGTAATTTTTGGATGTTTATATGAATGAGAAGATGGCTAGATAAGGGGTTTAGTGAAGGAAAATGAAAACGATCTTGACTAGTAAATTAATTTCTACGGTTGCTACGCAATTGTTAGTTGGCTGCTAAGTATTTACCTATGATTAGGTGATTTTAAGGGTTTAAAATCAAAATCATAGCAATGTAGAGAAAAGCACTTTTAGTTAATATCCTATAGGATATCAAAATCTCCGGTGTCTCCAAAAAAAGCCCCTTGTAAAATATTTTCCAATCTGTTCTACTAGACTCCAAATAAGTT
This sequence comes from Papaver armeniacum, assembly GCA_023531295.1. Classification (NCBI taxonomy): domain Eukaryota; kingdom Viridiplantae; phylum Streptophyta; class Magnoliopsida; order Ranunculales; family Papaveraceae; genus Papaver; species Papaver armeniacum. The sequence continues at coordinate 51,522 of JAJJWW010016978.1, read as the reverse complement.
CCTATTATCGGATTCTATTAACATTTCGGACAATATAATATAAACCATATAAAATTTGGGGACAAATACATGCCTAAGAAAGGGTGGGGATTTTTCTTTCCTTGGACTTTGTGATACTCAAAAATGGACTACTTTATGATAAGATATCAACCCTATACTTATAAGGGGTGTCTTAAGGTGTGGAAATGACTAACCTACCCTTCACATATATATATAATCACCTCCTCCCATCACCACCACCTATTTATATATAGCCACCTCCTCCCATCACCACCTTACTTACCACCACCAACCACCACCTACCACCACCACCACCACCACGACCACCTCAAATCATCACCACCACCGCCACCTCTATGTATAGCTTAATTTAAATCATTAACAAAACAAAATCAAAATCAAAATCATAACAAACCCATTACTTTTCATTAGCTTTCCGTTCAGAAAAAATGAGAAGTAATCATCAAATGAGTTGAAAATGGAAGTTATAGACAGAAGTTAGGTTGGAATTATGTGAAAATTTTGTTTAATTCAATGAGAATCAACTTTAATGGAGGTTTTGTTCCAGAGAACAATTCGGTTAGCGTGCCGAGAAAAATGTCCAAGCCGAACTTGCATTCGGTTATGTCATAAAAAAAGTTCGGATTACGCACAAAAAGTTCGGTTACATTGCAATTTTTTTCTCTCTAACCGAACTTTTCTCTCTCAAAACCCGTATCACTGAAGTTCAGTTGTCGTAAATTTTTTTCCTAGATGAACTCTAGTTGATTCGTGTAATTTTCTTCTCTAAATGAACTTTCTCACGAAAAGAAAACTCCATTAAAGCCGAGTTCTACTACCTATGTTTTAAAGAAATATTAACCGAACTAAACTTGTAGGTGTCTTTATTTCACTGTTCTTGAGATGTCGTGAATCAACTTTGTAACCAAACCGAAATCAATTTGTAAATTGTTCATTTTTAGGAATGTTTTGTGAATTCAAGCACCATTAACTAAATTTGAAGTACACATGAGTACCAAACATCATACTCTTGTTGTGGCTCTTGAAAAAGATCTTAATTTATTTTCTTCAACCTCATCTTCATTATCATCTTCATCTTCTTCTTCTCCCTCTCAATAATTCTTCTTTGAAAAAAATCAACTTATTAATTTAATCTCACTAATCATTAATTAACTCACTAATCATTACACTAATTTAATTACTAAGGGTAAGTTTGGTATTAAAAAAACTTAAATAAGGGGTGATTCATTATTACTAATATCCACAAAAAGTTGAGAATAGTCCCCCACCATTTTGAGTAGTCCTAAATATGGTTCTATAAATATAGTACTAAAGGCATTTCTCTGTTTTTTCTCAAAAACATGATGTACTGCACTTTCAAATATGGGCTTCAAATATTAGCCCAAGTTTGGGTTAGGATTTGACATAAGTAAAGAACGATTTTTTGGAACCATGGTTCTATTTTTAGTAAGGTGAAGACATCCTCTATCTAAATATTTATCTTAATACCAAAATTACCCTTCATAATTAAGCTTTTGTAATGATTAGTTAGTGTAATTAAATTAGGTTAATTAGTGATTAGCGTAAAATAAAATTAATATTATTTTTCTTAAAATAAGAGTTGGAAAAACTCAATAATTTTTTTATTTTTTGATTCCGAACATTCAAACAACCAAAGTATACTTCAAATTTCAAGTTTTTATCGTTGCCTCATTGGCGGGTTTTTTGAAAATAAGAAATTCATAAATTTGAATGGTTATGTCAAATAAGTTTGGGCTACTATATCCGAAAACAGTGGCAGAACTTATTTGGGAAGTATAGTTTTGGCTACTTTTTCCTAAGATGCAGGTATAGAACTCGCTTAATGGAGGTTTGATGAGTTAAAATACAACATGTTAAGGATAGGTAATCGAACTTTTATTCTAGAGGTATATCTGGTGTAATGTTCGGTTTCCAACATTAATTTTCGACTAAACCGAACTCAATATCAGAGTGAAGTTCGGTTAGAAAAAAAAATTCTCAAATAAACCGAACTCAACATATGTGTTTGTAGAGTAGAGTTCGGTAAGCAAATTTTTTCTTGCGAACCAACCGAACTCAACATATTGATTTTGAGTGAAGGATTCTAAGTTATAAATTTTATTTTTAAACCATCGGACTCGACATTTGTTGTTTTAGTACAAGTGTTTGAGTTAAAGGAAAATATTTTCCAATTAACCTAACTAAACCAACACAAATACATTGGTTTTACAAAGGAGGAGTTTCAATTAACCTAGCAAATTTGTTGTTTTTAGTGATAACCAAAGTGTTCTTCGTGTTCTTGGTTTTAGAATGTTTGGTTAGCAAATAAGTTTTTTTTAAACAATTCCTAACCGAACATGCCACTACAAATTCCATTTAAACCATATTTTTGATGATTTCTGGTGATGGCTTTTTCAATCGAACAAGGAACTTCTAGGAAAAAGAAGAAGAAGAGATTTTTTTTTTCCAAAACTAAAAATTTTCGGTGCCATTTTACCTTTGTTTTTGTTTTTGATTAATGATTCATTTAGATTAGACATATATATATACATATATAGTTATTAGGTTAGTTTTAATTTAAATTAGAGTAATGATAAATGTGCATTTTTCTAACTTTAGGACACCCCTTATAAGCATAGGGAAGTTGGCCTAATAGAATCATGGTCCTCTTAAAAAAACCCATGATCCCCAAAAACCGTTCTAAGAAAATGCTCCATCCTCCATGAAAGAGATTTAGAGAAAATTGAACAAGTTACTCTTTTAAGTACACACTAAGCCATGATTTGCTTTGGGATGACAATATACACCAAGAGGCCCAACTTCTTGCCTCTAGCTGACAGTATGCATTAATCCATAATTTGTATTTTTAATTGGCCCAAATTAGACTCCAAAGCCGGCCGGGTTGGGTGCAAGTGCACACCCTTATACTGAGATGGCTCCCCCGTGAAGATGTGTCATTGCCGGGGACTCCTAGAAAATAGGACTCATTGGGTTTTTTCTTTTATCAAATCTAAACAGGTCAACGCGCTGACTCATCCATGCTCATGCACAAACTACTAAACAAGTTTTGCAACTTACTTACTCAAAAGCCAACAAAACTATGGATTTCTTTCCATTCGTCACCCATTTCTTTTGGTTGTGCAGACTTTACATTAACGTGGAAGAAGTGGTTTTTGAAGTGCTAGCTTACCCATTCCTTGGCTGTGATTGCCTAATTTTGTATACTATACACAAATAAAATATTGTCGGTATTGGCGCAAGTGATTGCCTAATTTTTGATATATCCGCATGTGGGTGTGCATGTGTTCATATTTATCTTATATTTTTAATTGTACTATATACTAGTCTTAAATTTAAGCCACCATGACGAAGTGTTCAAGTCTGGCAGCTTCTTAGTGAATTGATATACGAGGTTAGTTCAAACTTTTCTTCGATGGAATAGATAAACCAATGAGCCCTCTTGTTAAACTAATAATCACAAATATATAATTTGAAGAGTGCAACATGCATTTGTTAAATAATTGTTGAATTTCATTGGTGTTGAATCTTTCTTCATCAAAGATGAGCAAGTTCAATTCTGAAACACAAAATTGGTTAAAAGACCAAAATCAAAATTTCTACAGGTGAAAAGGGACAAATTTCATTTAGATATCAAATGGACAAAAATTTAAATATGACAGAAATCCGGGTTTCATCCTGTACATTTTCAAATATTTTTTTGCTTATTTTTATTTTACATGTGACGCATCCAGTTTCATCCTCGCTTATTTTTTTAAGTTTAAGCCTGGATTTAATCGAGCTTCATCCTTCTTATTTCTTTTGTCCATTTCATCCATAAAATTTTTTACTCGTCCATTTGAACCGTGTTTTAAATTTTTTTGGACAAATGACCCATTTTCCGTTCTGGAAACCTATCGCAAACGTTGGTAAATGAAGCCAAAATTCTCCGGACTCTTTCTTGGATATCCGGGACGTTAAAGAAGCTTTCCGAACATAATTTATTAGAGCGACCGATCAGAAATTTTTTTCAAAGGGGCTAAAAAAATTTTATATATAAAAATATATGGACTTTAGTGGACTAAACGTTATATATATATATATATAGAGGGAGGATCTATGGACACTCTTAGATGGACAAGATTGGGATACATTTGTGCCATTTTTCGATGAAACTCAAACGACAATGAATTTAGGTCTAATATTTTAATGATATGTTCATACTATAAGACTTTATATTCTTATCAAATATGAATGCAATTCGAGGACAACAAACTTGACCATCTACCGATCTTAATTTCAACCGTTAATTTTGAACTACCAGTATTCAAAGGGGTAGATGGTGGTTTTATACATCTCGACTCCCCGCTCATTGTTTGTAGGGAATGTAGAGTCTTATAAGAAGAATATACCATCAAAAATTAGACTTGAATCCATTATCGTTTGTTTTTGCGAGAAAATGGCACAAATCTTGTCCGACCTTGTCCATCTAAGATGCAGCATGGATCCTCCTCATATATATATATATATATATATAGTGGACTAAATACAAGAAATAAGATAAAATAGAGAACTCTCGTACAGTTTTGGGAATTTTAGTGTCTTTAAATGTCAAATATCGCATAACTATTTAGAGCAACCACAATCATCAACCAAAACCAAAAATTTGGAAATTGAAATCAACCACAATGAACGGAGTAAAGATCAAATACCAAACTAAAAACAAAAACCAAAACCAAACCATATTTGGTCTTTAGTTTGGTTTATAGTCGAGCGAAACTTCAAAGAACGTCTTGTACCGAAATGGAAATTAAAATTACGTTTGAACTTGAATTTACGTTAGAATTGGCGTAACTGAATTTACGTTTGAATTAATTGGGACGCAACTTTAAGTTACGTTTGAACTGGGCGACTTTAGGTTACGTTTGAATTGAGGCGTATCTTAAGTTGCGTGAGGAGTGGGGTTGGTGCGACTTTAAGTTACGTCTAAATTGGGGCGAATTTATTTTACGTTTGAATTGGGGCGTAACTTGAAATCACGTTTGACTAAATTTTTTACTCCATAACCGTAGCGTGCAACCCTTTGAGTATAAACAATTTTTTTTAGTTTTTAATCTTTAGTTTAGTTATAGTATGGTCACACCAGCTTGCTATGAGTTTGCTCATAAAATGGGTTAAATGCTTCGAAAATCCGTCAAATCAACGAATATAGACGAACAAATTATCGATATGAGTGAAATGGATGGAGCCTTATTAAAATTAGAACTGACTAAAATACCCATTCTACGTAATTTTTTTTTCATTTTTTTCGTCATCTCTAGAATCAATATACTAAAACTAGATCCAAAAACAACTACCACCAAAGAACTTCTTTAGATTCTCTCCACCATCAAAATCGCACCATCAAAATTCTCCACTAGAATCATTACTACCATCATCATCTTTCTACACCTTCTCCACCATCAGAATCAACAATAAATTTATCCACAATCAATTACATCAACAATAACTACCTTAAAAAATACCAACAATCTAAATCTACCACCATTAAAAGAAATTAGGTAATTGCCTAATTAGGTTTTTGGGAATCAACAATTTCATCTTTCTAATATGAGTCACATATCTACTAATCAACTACATTAACAATAAGTTTAAAAACCCTAATTTTTTTTTTGCCTAGTTTAATTTTTCACAATATGAGAATGTAATAAAACCCTATTTTATTTTTGTTTTTCATGTAACTAGATGTACCTAAGTGATTTTGCCTATATTTTAGTACAAATCCGGTGTGAGTTACTGCAGGTGATTTTAATCTAACATTACTTACGAACCTAGGTTGAAGTTTAATGGTTGTAATGAACTTAATGCTTCTAAGTTACGATAATGAAACCGGTTTCATCCAATGTATTCTTAAAAAGAAGATTTTTGGGAAGGATGAAATTGGTTTCTTTATCTGCTATCCTCGGTTTGAAACACGGTTTTATCATGTGTTACCACTAGATGAAACTTCTATACATCATGCTATATAGTCCGGTGACATGCTATTTGGTATGTGATCTGTTAAACACGAAAGATATTGTTGATATCTTGTCTTACGATTTTAGTTTTATGTGATTAACTCAATTCTAAGCATCAATTCAAGTCTGAATTTTTGTTAGACCCTCTTTAAAAAACAACGTGGTTCTAAAATTTTCATTCTAGTGTATGCTCTGATGCATTTATCTGGTTTTATCATGTGTTGTTACTGGATGAAAATGGATTCATCATGTGTTGTCAATGGATGAAACCTCTGTATATCCAGTGCTATTACTGGATGTAATTGGTTTTATCATGTGCTTCCACTGGATGATCCTGGTTTCATCTTGTGTTGCCATAAATGAAACTGGTTTCATCCTGTATTGTCAATGGATGAAACCTTTGTACGGCCAATGCTGTTAGTGGATGAAACTGATTAAATCTTGTGGTTAAAATTGGTTTCGTGCTGCACAAAATCCGATTTTTTTTTTTTTAGCAAATATCAGTTTCATCCAGGTTTAATCTGTGTCTAATCTGAATTTTTAACTGTTGAACATATCATCAACTAGTCATTTATGATAAACTGTGATTTTAGTTGTTGTAGGAAGCAAAAGTGGAAAGAGTATCAAATTAATAACAAATAATATGTATGATAAGATTATGAGGCCGACGCAAGAACTTGTAAGCGATCTTCAATTTTTGGGCTGATGATCATTTATATGATGTTGTGGAGATCTTCTTTGGACTACAAGTAAATAATCCTAGTTATCAACCTCCAAATGTTTCGCTATCTTAACTTCTAAAAAATATACATACACTTATTCTAAAATGCAAATATTTATGGTGTGTGGTGCATGGAAGCCACTAACATTTCCCAAGTGGCTAGAGGTGTATCATTCACATGTACAGTGATCAACTAATTAAGTGAAAACATGTGAGTATCTTTTCTCAACAATATTTGAAACTAATTTTGTTTGATTTAGGTTCTTAATCCAACATAAATGTTTCAAGACGTTGTTGTTGATTAGAAGTAAGCTTTAAGTAATTATTACTTGATCTCCTATGTTATCCTTCTGTCATTGATGAGAATATTAAGATAAGTACTAATGTTAGCAATTAATTTCGTATAAGTTGAGCTCCTCAACACTTCATTCCTTTGTGATATTTACGAGTTACATTCTCAAGATCGAAAGAATAAAATAACAAATGTTTGTATGCGTTATCCATCACCATTGTACTAGGATCGAGTAATAAGCTTGAGAACCGTGGTTACTTCTTTTCCGTAAGCTCAAGGATTATCACAAAATCTTAATGTACATGTATCTCGTTGCTTTAACCGATTCGTAAAACAATTCTACCGATGTCGTGCATGTATGTCCAATTTTATTATCGTAGTGATTTTGTGATGGCATTATTAATTTCAACGATAAAAACAAAGGATTATGCATCACTTATATCTCTAAGTAGTAATTTATTTTATTTATGTGAAGTACAAAGCTATTTTTATCGATTTCATAACAACACAAAGTAATTGACATGTGTTTCACTTGTTTGTGGCTTTAATTTCAACTAAAGCTTGTCTTCTGTTAACAAGAAACAAAGACTTTTCTTTTAAAAAAATATCTTTAGGGATATTTTGGTCAGTCATAATTATATTTTTCTAATATTCTTGAGCAGACCTAATAAAATGGTTAATAGAAAAATATCTCGCCGTTTAAACAATATCAAACTTTACATCTTTTCACCCCGGAATTGTTGTTTTAGGGCTAGTTAACCAATTTTGTGTATGATTTTTTCATTTAACTACAAAATCTTGGAGTCCTGGAAGAGAAGTTGAGTTGGTCATTGATTTTAAAAGCAATTATATGATCGTGAATAAAAATATGAGTGCATTCCCCCGATTACATCGTATTTGACTTTCCGAAGCACTTTATACACCTTTTATTATTTAGAGTTGGCAATCTACTTTATATATATTAGTGTCGTGTTTTTTTAGTTTCTTTAATGTCAAATATCAATAAAACCATATAGTGGGTGTGATTTTTCTTTTAACTACAAGAAGTTAGAGCACAGAAGAAATAATGAGTTAAATGCTTGATTCTTAAAGTAAGTATATGATTTTGAAGAAATATATATGAGAGCATTCTCTGGTTACATCTTGTTTGACGGGAATCACTTCACATGATTTGTATTATTTAGAGATGACAAATCTATTTATGTTAATATCGTGTTTTTCTTTTGAGACAATCTAAATGTCTCGATACTAAATCGATGCAACTTTTTGAAAGTGTGATTTTTTATTTAATTACTGATAGTATTGATGGGTAATGTCATGAACTATATGGTTTTCAAAGACTCATATAAATTTTCACAAGTATTTTCTTAAAGGGGATTTCTTGATTAACAATTTAAATAATACGAAGATGGTGAATTTGGTTCCAAACAAATCTACTAAATGATAATTAACGTTTTGTTTTACGAAGATAATGTTTAATTGGTGCCCCTTCTCAAAAGAAAAAGGGAATTGTGTATATTCTCATCATACCCGATATGTAGCACGGGTTACATACTAGTTAATTTTATTTTATTTTTGCTTTCTGCTACAATAACTCGCCCGTGTAGAAGTAAAGTTAAGTTAATATTTGAGTCCGTCACTAATTATAAGCACTTATAAAACTAGAGATATCACTATTACCACCTACTGAGATGCCAAAACTATATGTCTTAAGGTGAATCATAAAGAAACTCAATGCAACATTTATGGTGGGAATATTGAAACAATTGAGCATCTTATTTTATAATGCAGACATGCCAGAGTTGTTTGGAGGTGTAAATATCAACATTTATTAGGTTAAAAGTAATCGCAATAGTGTACATGAATGAGTTTTTAGCCGATTCTCTATGGACGGATGCAACACCGATGAAAAGTGGTTATATACACTAATGATAGGAATTTGGGTACTATGAAAAGATAAATGTGACTCAGTTTTTTTAGGGAGTTTCTCTAAATCCTCATAGCTCAATTCATAAAATGCATTACCATTTATCATCTCATATGCATGACGCAGAAAATACATACGTGAACACTAGTATTAGCAGATTTTCTTGATGGATTCCACTATTAGAAAGCATATTAAAAAATAATGTTGATGCTTCTTCTTATTTAAACACTAACCAACTTGGTACCGGTATTGTTTTACGTGATTACACAAGCACATGTTAAGGAATCAGGGGATATGCAAATGGAATACTGAGTCCAAAAATGAGAGAATGCATGTCTATACGAGAAGCTTCGCTATGGGAAAAGATCCAATTATTGTCGAAGATTCAAGTAGAAGCTGATGCAACACTTGTCATACAATCAATGAAGGGAGATTCTCTTCTTATTCAAAGGGGAGCATATGAACATTTTAAAAGAGGTTAAAATATCTATCATCTAGTTTTAACATTTGAAATTTTACTTTCATTAGCCGTGAATGACAATCGATAGCTGGTCACATTTCAAAATTGGTCCGAGAGTCTGCCCTTACGTACTGTAGAAGCAGAAAATAATTATACAGCTAAAGTTTGCAACCTTTTGGCGAAATACCAAAACTTTTCTTGTTTGTGCAACTAATTTTTGTTATTTATCAAAATAAAAAAGGTTAATCATTTTTGGATTAAAATCTCTGGAGGTGAATACAATTATGTAACGAAGTGGTGAAGAGTAGGGGAATAGTTTGATTGCTCTCCTAGATCTTCCCAAATGAGTTGAAGGTTATGAGAAAAACATAACTTTTTTTCTTTAGTACTTTCCCTCTTTTAGAGCATCTGCAATGGTGCGACCAAAACTAAAGACCAAAAACCAAGAAAAAAAAATTGGGTTTAGTCCGTGGTGCTATGCTACGGTAGTGGAGTATATTTAGTCGAGTGGGAATATAACATTCGTTTGTCATTGAGCGAAATTATGACGTTCAGCCGTATGATGCGTGCATATACATTACGCGTGTTGTGGGATGTCAAGAAGCAAACGCATGTTGCTCCAAAGTATATATAATCCACACTAAACAACAAATAGGAATATTATTCACGCCCGATGAGGCGGAAGTTAGGTATACGCCTGAAATCAGGCGAACATATTATAGATTCGCCCACTGTACACACGTACACCACACGTGTGAGGCGTTAAAACGTATTCTTCTTGGGTCTTCTCCTCTTTTCTACTTTTTTGTTTCTACTGCTTCATCAAAACAACACTTCTTCTACCTTGTTTTCTCCCATTCTTAAACACCAAAAAAAAAAGAAAAAAATGATAAATTAACCCTAGTCTTTCAGTTCCATGAGAGGTATGTTTCTTAAGTTTTCTTCTACTTCCTTGAAATTTTCACATACATGTACATGACCTAATTAGATTTGGGAATTATTTATAATTTGGTAGTTAAATTTCAATTATTGTGAATTAACTATATGTGTTTGTGGGGTTTCACCTAATCTGTGTTGTATTGAAGAGAATCACTCATTCCATCTTTTTTGACTTGTTAACTCTAGAAAATCTGTTCCTATTTGATTGATATCTTGATATCCAATGGTTGGACGGATGAATTTTATGTATGTGGTATTTCATTGTGTAATGGAGGTACTATTAAATTTTCAAGAAAATCAGGTTGCGTTTACTATGGAAAATATTGAATATACGGTGACGCAATGTGCAGGTTTTAAAAACCTGGTGTTTATAGGTGAAAATCGTTTCCGCGATTTCGGTAAATTCTGCAGGTGAGTGAGAAACTGGTTTAAACCCTAAACAAATGTGTTGCATGTGAGAACTTTATAGATTCGAGAGATCAAGATGTACAAGTCCGGCCTAAAACCAAGAAATGGCCGCTCCGTACTTGCTTCGGGGTCACAAAGTGGAGGAGAAGGGTTGATTTGGGGAGGAAGCAAAGAAAGGTGTTGAGACCCGAATAATTGGGAGAGTAGTGTCTCGACTTGTATCACGAAAGTGAAAGCTTAGGAAGCTTGCAAGAGATGAAAGCTTTTTGGAGAGCTTGCAAAGTTGCCTTTTCTCGAGAGTGTTGTATTTTCTCCCGACCGAGACTTGTTGTCCTGGTGGAAATAGGTAAGACCTATTTATAAAAGTCGAGATTGAAACGTACCTTGGCCTCATGAAGGAAGAGAGTAAAGGGTGAAATAATGGGAGGAGGTGGTAACCGCAAGGTGTTTATGGGTGAAAACATTTTCACCATTATTTCCTCATTTATTTGACAGCTTTATTCCTATTCACGCTTTCTTAATGTGAGCGTAGTGTACGCTGCAAGCTTTGACCGCCAAACCAAGACCCTGGAAAGCATCCCCGATTTGTGTTGATGTCTCGAGTGTTGGTTGCACCTTGAGTGCAAGTGGCGCCCGTTAGGGGGCGCGTGTGGCATGTGCGGAATGCCTTTGTTGCGGGTTGCACCTTGAGTGCAAGTGGCAATGCCAGAGCTGCTAGTGGCGTGTGTGGCATGTGCGGAATGCCTTGGTGGTAGTTTGTACGTCGAGTGTTAGTGGCAATGCCAGAGCTGCTAGTGGCGTGTTTGGCATGTGCCAATAGCGTATGCGAAATGCCTTGGTGGTAGGTTGCATGGTTTGGAAGTTAGGCTACCAGCGTGGGTTTTGGCACGTGTCAATGGCACGTACGTCCAAGTTTTCTTAGGTTGCACGGCTTGCATGCTAGGCTACCAAAGATGCGTGTTTAACATGTGTCAATGGCACGTTTGGCCATTAGTGGCTACGCCCGGTAAGAAAAGCTACCGGCGATGCATTTTGGCATGTGCCAATGGCATGTGTGGCCAATTTCTAGTCACGACCTGGTAGGAAAAGCTACTGAGAGCGTGTTGGGCATGTGCCAATGGCATGCGTGTAATTTAGTCACGACCGGTATGAAAAATACCAGAGCGTGTTGGCATGTGCCAATGGCATGTGTGGCCACTTTGTCCACACCCTGGTAGGAAAAGCTACCAGCGAGCGTGTTGGCATGTGCCAATGGCATGCGTGGCAAATTTGGGTCACGGCCTTGTAGGAAAAGCTACCAGCGAGCGTGTTGGCATGTGCCAATGGCATGCTCGCCATTAGGGCCACGCCATGGTGAGAAAAGCTACAAATGAGCGTGTCGGGCATGTGCCAATGGTACATGCGTGGCCATTTGGGTCATGACCTAGTAGAAAAGCTACTAGCCGAGCGTGTTAGCATGTGCCAATGCCATGTGTGGCCAATTGGGGTCACGACCGTAGGAAAAGCTACCAACAAAGCGTGTTGGCATGTGCCAATGGCATGCGTGGCCAATTTGGTCACTACCAGGAAAGCTATCGATGCGTGTTGGCATGTACCAATGGCATGCGTGGCCAATTTGGGTCACGAACCTGGGTAGGAAAAGGTACTCGAGTGAGCGTGTTGGCATGTGCCATTGGCATGCTCTGCCATGAGGGCCACGCCATGGTGAGAAAAGCTACCAGCGAGCGTGTTGGCATGTGCCAATGGCGTGCTTGGCCATTAGGGCCACGCCCTGGTGAGAAAATCTACCAGCGAGTGTGTTGGCATGTGTCAATGGCATGCGTGGACAATTTGGCCTAGGTTGCACGGTTTGCAAGCCTAGGTGCGGGCGCTACGGCATGGTGCGGCTAGGGCCAAGGTAAGGGTGTTTGGCTTGGCGTGTCGTGACCAACGTAGCTAGGGCCAAGGCGAGCGTGTTTGCATGGCGCGACTTGCTTGGGAAAGGTGTGGTTGGCATGATTTGCCATTGGCAAGATGCGCGGCTAGCATGGTTGGCATGCTTTGGGCGTTTGGTGTGGATGGCATGATTTGCCACTAGCACAAAGGTGTGGCTAGCATGGCTGTCATGCTTCTAAGGCGTTTGGTATGGCCGGCATGATTTGCCATTGGCATAGAGAAAGCGACTAGCTTTGGCTAGGGGTGTGGCATGATTTGCCATTGGCACGGAGGCAGCTAGCATGGTTGGCATGCTTTGGGCGCGTGTGGCTGGCATGATTTGCCATTGGCACAGAGGTGCGCCTAGCATGGTTGGCATGCTTCTCGCTTGGTATGGTCGGCATGATTTTCCATCGGCATAGAGGTGCGGATGGCTTAGGATGATGTGGCTGGCATGATTTTGCCATTGGCACGGAGGTGCGGCTAGCATGGTTGGCATGCTTTGGCGCGTTTGGTGTGTCTAGCATAGCTAGATCCAAGGCAGGAGTGCGTTTGGCATGGCGCGAAGCTCGGCTAAAGTGGTCGGGCATGATTCGCCATTGGCACGGAGGGGGAATTAGGGTTTTGTTCGTTGTAAACCTAATTTGAAAAAAATACCCCCATATTAATTACCCGACTACATGCATTAAATGTTTTAATAAATGTGTCATCGGTGACATTAGGTTATTTGGGGTTTTACGATTTTACCCTTTGTTCAAAATCCACCATCAACATTAAGTCCCCCGCTTTAGCTCTAGCAGGCTTTGTCATGAGGTAAGCATAAGATGGTGACAAACTATCAACAATAGATCGTAAAGAGAATCAAGAGGCTTGTCTGACCTTTTTATAAATAGGATTTGGAATCCTTTCCTCTAGTAGTTTTGCGCAAATCGGAAGGCTGGCACTAATGGGAAGTCAGCGTCATTGAGAGGTAGGAAGCTGGGCGGCGTTGAGAAGTTGACACGAGTTAGGAACCGAGCGTGCTAGGCGCGGGACCGCGCAAAGTGGGAAGCTAATCGCGCTAGCTGGCGGGACTGGCGCAAGGTGGGGAAGCTGAGCGTGCTAGCTGGCGGGACTGGCGCAAGGTGGGGAAGCTGAGCGTGCTAGCTGGCGGGACCGGCGCAGAGTAGGGAGTTGATCGTTCTAGCTAGCGTGACTTGGGCGGTCGTTGGGAAGTTTGGCGCAATTGGTGGGACCGGTGTGGCTTGGGAGATTGGAGAGACTGGCGCAAGCTTGATGGGACCGGTGTAAACAAGGAGGGAGTAGGTGTTTCTACAGATAGCAAAGTTTCCTTGTTTTGCCTTCCTTCACGCACGGCTTTAATCAGGGCATCATCCATGCCATAATCTGGAAGCGTTATGTCCCTCATTGCTTCCTTTCCTTTTTTAAGGTTCTGTATTCATACCCAACGTAATTGTACCGCCTCCCTTGTTTGAGAAAAGGTTCTTCTTGTTGAGTTTCTTTCTTTGCCTAGAGACGAATCATCCTCCAAATAGACAGATTCTCCAAGTGAAGGCGCGAGGTCTGACTCTTGCAAAAGCACCCCGACTAGGGTTATTCAGGCTAAGAAGATCATACCGGTATGTTTTCTTCTTCTTCTCTATTCGTGTTATCCTCTTTTTATATGTGTATATATATGATGGAACTTGATCATTTTCCCCATCTTTTGCAGTGTATGACGAGACCCTCCAGAGATGGCCGCGCCTTCAACTCTTCGGAGAAGGAATTCAGACTTGGCGGAGATCAATCTTCTTCTCTCACTACGGGAAAAATCATCATTTACAACACCGTATTAGGGTTGTAGTACCCCTACTACAACGCTTTTTTGTGTATTGTGTAGGTGGGGTATTGTAGAAAGTCCAAGATTTTCTACAATACTTGACTAAGTGTTGTAAAGGGTGATGTGATTCATGGTTCCACAATATTTTGCCAAAGTTGTGATTCTCTTTCGATTTTTTTAGAAAGCCTAACACAACCCTTGCTTGTTGTTGGGGAATATCTTGGACAACACAAGTAGTGTATCGTGGAACTATGTTGTACAACACATAGTTATATTGTAATAAAGTATTTCACAATATCTGGCTTATGTAGTTGAAAACTTGAAGACAACATCTATTAGTATTGTGAATACAATTGTCATTACACTTCCTAGAGTTGTGCAATCGCACTAAACAACTCCTACTTATATTGCAAGATTTATTTTTACAATCATTATGCGGAGTAGTAAATTGTTTTAACACAACACTTATTAGTATTGTGATTATTACAGTCACTACACTTGGTTGGAATTGTAAAACTGTAGGACCATAATATCGCAACGTACAGGACTCGCGAGGTTAATAAACGACGATGTCGCGAGGCAGTCGCAGAAAGTTAAAATAAACGACGCAAAGAATAACGACTGGCGAGACATAAAGAAGACGTGAGGTCTCGGGCGAGGGTTAAGAAAAGACCGAATAGTTGATACACTTCGCATTCCCGAAAATAAAGGATAGCTTAATGTCATCCACTATGTATTACCCTATATAAAGGGTCGAGTGAGTCTGCTGTAGGGAGATCTTTTAGAATTGTTAGGCAAGTCATTAGGAGAGAGAAAGTTTAAGAGTGTTTTACTTGCTAAGTGTAATTCTACTTTTCCCGTGTAGAACTCATGAAATTAATCAATAAACATTCTCAATTATGCAGCTTTCAATGACTAATTAACCAAAATATAGTGAGGGGTGTGTGTGGGAAAACTTCGCTACTACATATGCGCTAGAAACAGTGGACGAGCAAGTGATTGACGAAGAAATTGGAAAGAATTTGGATTAACAGAGAAGAGATTTGGAAAAGGTATTCAAGAATTCATTGAAAAGAAAGATGGCTAGAAGAAAAATGTACAAGAGCAACCAACGATTGTAAGAAGAAGTGGGAGACTTGCTGGAGAAAGGAGGAATGAAACAGAGAATCATCAATGATGAATATGAGAAATGATGGAGAAGGTCAAAACCAGCCACCAATCTCTCCAGTAACAAACGCGGCTATGGATTATGATAGAGTAAGTGTGCATACTTGGAGATCTGATTCTGAAGATGAGAGAGAAGAGGAGCAAGAAATTTGGTGAACAATGGACAAGGAGAGCAAGGGATGAATGGAGAAATGAATCCGAAACGAAGAAATGGCAAATTAGAAAGATTGAGACAAACAATACACGAAGAGAGACGATTAGAAGCGAGAGGAGCGAGCAAACTTGACAAGACAAAATCATGAACGAGGATGGAAAATATGAGGTTGCAAAGAAGGAGATCTAGAAGTAGCGTGAGATCAAGTTCTAGATCGAATTGCAGAAGAAAGAAGGAGAGTTTTACCAACAAAGTGCCGGGGAAGAAACACAAAATCCGAATACAGAGCATGGCGAGAGAACTGGGGAAATAGAAGATCGTTATATTCCTCAGCCCGAAAATCTTCAAAATGAGCGAAATAGGGAAAATCAAGAAAACATGCAACTCCAAGGGCCGAATGACCCAGCCAGGGCCAAGGAAGAATAATCTCGCACGGGAGAGAAGAATTGAGAAGAAACCGAGAGATCGAGGATGACATTGAGATACACTACATTGAACAAGCGCGACTAGCTCGCGAAAGAGAAAGAATAAGAGCGAAATGGAAAGTCAAGAGATGGAGGAAGCAATCCTACACAATAACCATGACAACCGCGAGAGAAGAAGGGAACAAAATCGTACCAATAGAAATATTAATGAAGAATATGAGAGGGTGCAGATGATGAGAGCCGAGAGGCAACCAAGAAGAGAGAATAATCGATATAATGGCGTGCGAATTGGCGAAAGAAACGAAGAAGAGCGTCGCGAGGAAAGAAGAGGAGAAAATAATGAACAGAAGGTCAAAATAGGCACGAGCGAAGAAGGAGAGAAGCAGAGCTAAAAAGACCAAAAGAGAAACAAATTCTGAGGCAAATGAACAAATCTTAAGAGAACTAGCTGAAATGAGAGGATTATTGAATAACAGAAGGGATGGAGGAAGGAGACAACTGGACGAAGCCATCGCAGAAGCCGCGAAGAACCCCTTCACACTAGAAGTACAGATGGGAGGAATACCTCCTAAGTGCAATCTACCCAGCATTAACCAACATCTTTGATGGAACAACCTTGTGCGATACAACATATTAAAGCTTACATGAGATGTATGTTACAATGGGAGAATCATGATGCCATATTATGCAAATATTTCGCGTCAAGCTTAATAGGAGAAGCACAAAATGGTTTGAAGGTCTACCAAGAACACAATCACATCATTCAATCATTTGCAAGCCACATTCTGGGAGCATACATAAGTAACAACTCTTCGTGACCAGGTATTGAAGATGTATTCCCGGGTTGAAACAAAGAGCTTAAGATTTGACAATGAGATGGAGAACCATGTGTAGCGAAATGGCAGGACGGGTTGAGGAGAGATATCTCATCCTCTCATTTGTGAATGCTCTCTTTGCGACTAACTTGTTATACATTCAAATTTTTAGAGTCAAAAATACAATCACGATGGCGAATCATGAAATTACAGGAAGAATATATCGCCTTAGAAGAAAGACGAAATGAAATGAATTCTTATCCAAATTGCGAACACAAACTCGAATGCCGCGAACGCAAGCTTGTTACCTCAGTTCATCAATACAGTGGCGAGCACTTCGCAAGGACAACAGGCAAGGAGAGCCGATGAGGGACAGCAGAAGATAGTAGCCATGGGAAGCCATGATCAAGAAGAGTTTGAGCGAGAAAGGAACTACTCTAACCGTAACAGCAATAATAAGATTCAGAGGCTAGATCATATGCAAGAAACTTATGGTGGACGAAGGCAAAATTATCGTGGAGGGCGAGAGAAGTCATAGAACAAGTATGGGAAAGATTAAGATGCCTCCATTGAATGCTAGCGTTGAAAAGATTTGGGAAGCTATACTTATGATGGAAAATGTACCAAAGACCTTGGAATGTTGGAATGGAACCGCCGCCAAGCGATAGAAGTCATGAGTTCTTGTTCTTACCATCGCTTCCATGGGCATCAAACAAACGATTGTAGAAACATAAAGAGAATTATTCTCGTGGATGATTGATCAGGAAGTCAAATCACTTTCTAAAGGGAGAAGAAACAAGTCGAAATTACCACCACCACCAGAGAGACGCACATGAACGTTGTCAAGAAAGGGAAAAGAAACATTTGTGATAGAAGTAGGAACAAAAGCCAAGAATTTGAACTGCAACTCTATTGTCCACTCCTATCGCACCATCGAAGATTTCCATGACAACGTGCTCAGTAGAGTCTTTGCGAGAGACGCTAATGATAAGGAAATAATGAGCTCAGGCGAGACCTCCATGATTAGAAAAGTGGCGAGTTGAAGACTATTTCTTTCTCTCGGATAAAGTACCAAAAGGAAGAGAAACACATGATAGCCCGTTGGTTGTGAAACTAGAGATTAACCCGAAACCAGTCGATGGAGAAGACGATGAGGCGTGCTTGTTGGGCGATCAACCGAATTCTAATCGACACCTAAGTTCGGTGAATATTCTCTTCTACCATACTTACAAGACGATGGGCGGAAAAGATGAGGATTTAATTCCCTCGACATACAAGATATATGGCTTCAACGGCACTCTAAACAAACCAAAAGGAGAGGTTCACATGAGAATACCTCTACAAGGATTATCCACCGATATTTTATTCTCATGTGGTTGATGTGGAATCTCCATACAATGCGCTGATTGGGAGGCCATGGCTTCATGAAATTTTAGGAGTCGCGTCAACATATCATCAATGTATTAAATTCCCACATCCAAATGGCATTGGTATCATACTGGAGATTGGAAGGAGTCGCAACAATGCCATGAGGTTGATATAGAAAATCAAGAAGAAAGAAGTGCCAAAAGAAAGGGTTGGAAGCAACATGTGAGAAATGAACAGAGAAAGGAAAAACTAATGGTAGATGCTATAGAAGTAAGGGCTGAACGTACCCCCGCGAGGTGAATGCTTAGAGACAGACAATATTATAACAATGAAGAAGCAAAAGATATGAGGAACAAAAGGCATAAGAAGTGAATAATCGCAATAATGACAAGATGCAAAGTAACAATTGAAGTAATGTCAGTGCGAGAGCTCGCAACCAAGAGTAAGATGAGAATACAACTATGAAAGAAAAGTGAAATACAACAAGTGAAATGAACCGTGCGAATACTTCGCAAAACAAATATCAAGAAATAATGAAACATGAATGATTGAATGATTTAACAAATATACATGCGCAAATGAATGGGACGAACCTTTATGGCGTACACCCTAGTTCGCGAATAACATTTCGTAAGAGGCAAATGTAAGACCTAAAGTGCGTCATATAAGGGGGTATCTCTCGCCGTGGTTCGGGGGAAGGTTACACCGCTCCCGAAGCTGAACCATGAAAATTTGGGGCCCATGAAAGCCTATCCTAAGAGGTACCTTGGATTCCCAACTATATATGTAGGTTATACCCGGTTGGGCGACCGAGGGTCTCTTCCTAGGAGTCGTGTATGCTCAAGGCGCCGAGGTACGGTTGAGCCGCAGTGCCCGGGATGGATGAACCTACCCCTGGCCATTCTTGGCAAGTCTTGGCATGCGTTGCACTCCGCCCAAGAAAACTCCACTTTAGGGTGCAGTCTCGTAACCATAAACCCTATAGGTATAAGGGATAAGAGATCGAAAACAACCGGTTGTTGTTAAGACCGGATGGGAGGAGCTAGTCTTGTATGGCCGATGTTTCGCCTCCTTGAAGGGGCAACCGGGAGATGATAAGGGCGGTGCTCTCCATTAGGGGAGTGCCAAACAGACGCAAATGTCATGAGGCTTTGTTTTCGCAAGGAGACTTAGGCTTGTCATATTTGTGCAATGATCCTGCCAGAGGCAATAATACTAACGCGAGGGTAAGGCGAGATCAATGGGTCTTTACACGAAAGTGTACGGACGTCCCGCGATTTCGCCGCACGACGGCAATGTCATGGGGCTTTATGTTCGCAAGGATATCTAGACCTGTCATATTGTCGCAACTAAAACATCCTGCAGAGGCAAAAATACTTGGAAAATGATAAGGCAAGATCAATGGGTCTTTACACGCAAGTGTAAAGACGTCCTGCGATTTTGTCGCCATAAAAGGTGGCAGGGGAGGACCTCTAATTAGGGAGGTCTAACTCGGAAGACCACACAAAATGATAAGGCAGGGTCAATGAGCCATCACATGAAAATGTAAAGGCGGTCTGCGACCTTGTCGCCACAAAAAGAGATTGAATACTCAATTCATGAAGATACCCGCGACTCCGTCGCGATGATACATTTCAATTAACAATAAGATTATTATCAAATACTTGATGACAACTAAAATCTTCCATCTGAAGACGAATACCAGAGGCAAGTATGGGAATGGAAAAGATGAAATATTGCTATTCATCTTCTGATGAAAGAATTATACATCAATAATGTTAATCAATTATATTACAAGGAAGAACTACCAAGAAAGGGGACTGAAGATTGAATTCAGAGGAGAAAAATCCAAGAAATATACTATAATAAGGATACAGAAATGTACAGATACTACAAGCAGAGAAAGAAAACGAAAAAAGTTATTTCTTTGGCGATTCTTCTTCTTCGCCTGATTCTTCAACTGATTATTCTCGTCGCTGAACTTTCTTCTTCGCCACCTCACTATCGAAAACGTCCGAGACAAAGATTCTCAGAACCTCTTCAAGGAGCCAGGGATATGAATGCAGAGGGATATTATGGTCCTTACAAACATACTCCATTCCTCTATTACGAAAGCGAACAGCATCATTGTTAAAGTTCTCCACCGTCGTTAGAAATTGTTTCTTCAACTTGGAATATCTATTCTCACAAGGAAGAGATTCTTTATGCGAAATGCTCTTCTTTTCGGTTTCGAGTTCTTCAATTCTCACTGGGAAATTCCCGGCGAGTTGCTCTTTTTCAGATTCAAGCTCTCTAATTCTAGCCTGAAGCCTCTTCTCAGATTCTGCAAATAAGAAACAACAAGTTAACAATTTACAAGTAATATTACGAAAATAAGAAGCAGTAAGGTATAATAAGCAACCTTCTCTGTCAGATATCATATCTTTAACCAAGGAAGTATGCTCGGCGTGAAGACTAACATCAACACCTAGGTTATTTCTGGCATTATCTAAAACTTTCGCAGCCCAGGCGAATTCATCATCATTATTTATAACAAGGAGCGAACGAATCTGATCTTCTCGCTCACTAAGCAAGGAATTCTGCGAAGCAATTCATCTCGCTCAATTTGTAGCTCAAGAAGAGATTTTGAAATGTTGCTAATGCTTGAGCACCATTGTTAGCAATGCGGTCTTTGTCATCTATGTGATCACTAATTTTCTTCCTCAAAATTTTGATTTCTTTACGAGACTCAAGAAACATTTGTTTAAATTGGTTGGCCGCACTTAAACCAGATCTATGTTCAATCTCTAAAAGGCGATATTTGGTCTGAAGTTCATCTAATGAAAGAGAGTTAATTTTGTTCGAAGAACTACTTAAAGAAGTGTTGAGGTGAGCGAGAAGAAGGTTATTATCCATAGGTTCAGGAAATGTATGGAGAAGAATAGCTTCATCGGAGAGATTATATACGTCTGCGAAAGTAATAAGTTAGGTGGCAATACACGACCAATAAAATAAAAAATAATAAAAGAAGGCAAATATTATACCATAAAGTTGCTGATTAGCATTTTGAAGGGAGGATACCCTCTCTTTTTGAGAGACAAGTTCATTATTTAACTTTTGAATCGTCTCGTCTTTATCGCGAGATAACGCAGCCTTCATCTCCAATTCTTGAATCTTCTTGCTCAATTGCGAATTCTTCTTCTCAAGATTGCTCGTCTTCTCTCAAGATCCGAGGCAACTACAAAAGAAGACCTTCCAACCTATGAAAGAAGATAGAAAAGTGTTAATACATATACAACAATATAAAGCCAATGGGGAGATATGATTGTATACATACCAAGGATCCAAGCGCATTCAAGAAGTCGGAGACATAGTTCTAGAGACTCCATTGAAAGAATCATTGCCCTCCAAAGAGTGGCATTGCATACGTTTGCGAGAGTCCCGCAAAGAGAAGCTAGGGGAGCATCTCCCATTCCTTGGAAAGAATCAGAGAAGATACTAGACAACTGACCCATAGAAGAACTGGTTGACGGGGTCCTTGTAGCGAGAGAGCGATTGGAATCGTGGTCATCTTCATCAGAAGGCTCAGAGTTTGAACTAAGGCGAGAAGAGGATTGGACCTTTCGCTTCTTAGTTAAGGGGGCAGAGGATTTACCCTTGCGAGCGACAGTCTTACCCTTACTTCTAGTCTTCGCAGAAACAACTTTTTCAACTTCAGCCTTCGCAAATGTGTAAAGTTGAGAAACAGAGGCAGTAGTTTAAAAAAAAAAAAAAAAAAAAATGAAGGGGAAATGCTTCTTACTTCACTCATAAGCGATCGAAGCAATGTCAAAGTATCCTCCGACGGATCCCTTTTGTAGCTTTTTTTCAATCTGGTTATCTGAAAGATTTCACAAATTCAAAGAATCGTAAAAAGAAAATTGCGAAAAAAATTTGGAGTAGGAAACATACTTCTTTTTCCTTCTCGTGCCATTTGAATTCCCATGGATGATATCCTGCGAGATTCGCAGGAAGAATATGCGAGCCCGCGATGTAAGGACCATTTAAGATCAAGGGTACGACCCACCATTTCTCGTCTTTGGAATGACGAGGAGAGGAATTATTACCTGGGTGCCAATCAATATCTTGCATGAGTAATTTATCTTCAGAGACATTACTATTTTTCTTCAGACGAACGCCCCAGCGAGATCTCGCATTCATCATAGTTATCACTGAGTAATTTTCAAAGAAGTTTTCCACAAAGCAGTATTTCTCAACAAACTATTTCTAAATTTGCGAATCGGGATTTCTGGCGGAATTAGGGTATAAAGATCCTTTGCCACCGCAAGTTCGCGAACTCAAGCATCGGCGAATACAATCGCCACTTAATTGATAAACATGCCCGATTGAATTTTTCATGGGCCAAAATTTCATAAAATAGAGGCAACTCAAGATTGTACAAGGGAATAGGAAGTCCCGCGAGAATCGACCGAGCGAGACTATAATCTTTTGATCATCACATTGATGATCGGAGAAAAGATTTGTGAGAGAGAATGGATGAGGTTCTTGATCGGGAATGGTTGATAGAGTGAAGCCCTTCTCGAGCAATTTCTGATTAACTTCATCAAAAGAAGTTTTGTATGCACGACTAAGGGCAGCCATTATCAGTATGGGAATGGATGAGAGGTTAAAGGTAAAGATCGATGCTAGAGAAAGATGAAAAGAAGATTTGCAGTAGCAGGAGCGCAAATTGCGGAAGGAGAAAATCAAAGAAGTTGTAGAGAAAAACTAAAGAACAAAAAGGAGAGGAAAAGAAAACTATATATAGGGAAAAAGATCCTCGAGAAAACGAGGTCATTTAATGCGAGAAGAGACATGAAAGGTCAAGAATAAACGGTTGGAAGAGACGTGTCGAAAAACGGCTTTAATGGTTAAAAACTGTGTACGGAGCTGAAACAGGTAAAGATAAGCAGTCGCAGCGAACAAAAAGCATCGCTCTCATGATATTCTTCCCTTCGCAAGAAGAGTATGAGGAGAGATAGGAGACGCAAAGCTTCGGAACTTCGCAAAAGAATAGAGGCAAGTACGTACTTTTCAAGTCCAGTATTCTTTCGCTCGTTCCTTCATCAGCGAAGACCAAAGATTACTACAACAACAGATTTTTCCTTAAAAATCGCTCTTCAAGCAATATTCAAGGAAAAAGAGGCAAGATGTAGGACCATAATATCGCAACGTACAGGACTCGCGAGGTTAATAAACGACGATGTCGCGAGGCAGTCGCAGAAAGTTAAAATAAACGACGCAAAGAATAACGACGGGCGAGACATAAAGAAGACGTGAGGTCTGGCGAGGGTTAAGAAGTGTCGCGAGACTGAATAGTTGTACACTGGCGACACTTCGCGAGGCATTCCCGAAAATAAAGGATAGCTTAGCTGTCATCCACTATGTATTACCCTATATAAAGGGTCGAGTGAGTCTGTTGTAGGGGGGGGAGATCTTTTAGAATTGTTAGGCAAGTCATTAGGAGAGAGAAAGTTTAAGAGTGTTTTACTTGCTAAGTGTAATTCTACTTTTCCTGTGTAGAACTCATGAAATTAATCAATAAACATTCTCAATTATGCAGCTTTCAACAGACTAATTAACCAAAATATAGTGAGGGGTGTAGTGTGGGAAAACCTGCTACTACAAAAACCACCATGATACAACTATACTATGTGTAGTAGAATTTTTTGAACACCACTCTTACTAGTATTGTAGGACTATCATGGACAACACAAGTAAGGTATCTTAGAAACATATAAAATAACTGTTATTATTATTATTAATAAGATTTTCACGACACTTGAATGAGCTGTCGAACTATCTTGGACAACACATAGAACTATCTTGGACAACACATAGTTATATTGTAAAGATGCTATTTCACAATATCTTGGTTGGGTAGTGGAAATCTCTAACACAACACTCTATATGTGAATAAGGCCCAACATATACATTTCACTTTTGGCACCCCTGTTTGTGTTGTGAAATGTGATGAAACAACTAGATTAAATGAAACATAAACAGGCCTCTGCTGAAAGATTCATTCAAATTAAACTAAACCCAGTGTAATCGGGAAGATTCATTCACATACCCATGTGATATACACAAAAACATTTACATACCCATGTAATATACACAAAACATACAAAAAGTGGCATGATGATGTTTGTTACGATGTTTGTTACGAAAAAGTGAAGTCTTCCACAAAAGATCAAAGATGATTAAGAAAGTTTACTCGTAGGAAATTCGATCCTTGGGCCATGTGATAAAACCTGAAACAGCTTCACCAATAGATCTGACTTCTGAAGTCTCCTTGAAGACAGGAGCATCCTCCACATAAGCAACCTTCACACATACAGAGTAGGCTCCAAAACCTATTGGCTTTCCATGTATCTCCTTACTTGGATCTGTTTCAGCAATCTCAGCCTCCGCAACCACTTCGCCCTCCTTGTACCAGCTTAACAACTTGCAAGCTTGGAATCTCTCTGGCACTTGGACCTGACTTGGAGTGGTATGAGTCGAGTCTCTTACATCGCCGAGAACAGTCCTGCTAGTGCTAGCCTCCTGGTTGTTGCTGTCTTTTGGACTTGACCTGCGAGAGGTGAGACTCCATTGCAAACACATCTTGAGTTCCTTTCCTATATTAAGACCATATCAGCAGTATGTGGGTCACAATCAAGTTTGAATTCATCATGAAAATAAGAACTAATCAAGTTTAAATTCTCACCTCTATCTCGCACCACCTAGACCATTCATCTTCTCTAAAGGATTCCTAACACTCTCTAATCAAAGAACTTATAGTGGGACTGGGCAGCAACCTTTTTATGTGTCGCTCCAAAACCAATTCCTTTAGGTCTTCCCGTAGTTCTGTCCTCGCCAAAGGCCTTTGCAAGAATATCATCCGCACCATGCTCTGCACCATGCTCTGCTTGAGCCTTTTCAAGTTTCTCCTGTTTAATTGTGTAAAACATCAGATATTTTCGCATTTTTAAAGCAGACACATAAACCACACAAAGGAAGAGGAGAAGATTTCTTACAAAAGCTTCTACAACACCAGGATGTGGAATCTTTCCTTTGCGCTGCATATGACCACGTTTCCATAAACCGACTTGATCAATCCCACTCGGTTGTGTTTAGTTCTTTTTTCGCCAAATAAATGTATCAATACATGACAATCATCAAGAATAGCATAACAACATGGAATTAAAGTCACGATACATGCTAATAAGAAACTTCAAGATTTCTAAGATACAACCTTGTAGAGAATTGTGAGATGTAACATGTTCAAATGGTATCTAAATATCGATAATTCCGCCTTAAAATATGTACACATTAGTGGCTTAGTGTGGGCTTTGAACTCTAAACTCTTAAGGAAGTCAACAACCAAACATGAATATTTGATATGAAACTAACATGAAAACAAATGCTAGATTACAACAGTTAAAAGTAAACCACAGGTCGTGAAATGAAATGATCCATCATAAACGGCTTTACAATCCACAACCAGTTAAAAGGCCAGAGATCAACCTATACGAAATTGCATAAGCATCTAAATTTTTGCAATTGCATAAATAATGTCACAATAACCAAGCAATTATATTTAGAACGATGCAATAGCTTTCACGTGGTGAACATACCAAGGCCTCCTCCAATCGCGCGAAACCTTGTCGACTTATGGTATGTGGGGTGTTGTTTTTTGCACGCTTTTCTTGCATTTTTTTTCTTTTGACCTGAAAAGAAAAATAGAGACATCATCATTCAACAGACTTTTAAAGTTTTTAATAAAAATATACAGTCATTCATTATAATAGAAAAACTTACTCTGAAGTCAATAGAGTCTACATGTTTCACAAATTCGTCCCATTGCCTAACTGTCATGGTCCTGGGCGTTAGCTTTTCCAGCCGTTTCTTTCTTTCTTCCCCTTGAAACTGATCGATAACATCGATTACCAAACCAGCTTTCCTTGACCTTGCTTCTCTAAGATAAGCTCCCATCTTGCTGAAATAGTAGGCTTTGTAACACTCAGGCACAATGAATCGGTTCTACAAATAAAAGTAAATAATTTGAATTACAATACGCTATGAATTCAATAGTTGTTGAGTAAACGAAAAGAGATAAAGAGTTATGAACTACCGTACCATGACTACCTTCCATATGTTTTCTTTTGCTTCAATAGGGACACGTCTCCAATCCCTGAAAGTTAAAGGAAGTTTCCGAACAAGCACCCCTAGCACACTAGCCAGTTGCAGAGGGATCACCAATCTACTGTTCATTAGCGTTGAAGGTAATTGCTCTCTTGACACAACATTATCCAACTTTAGTGCATGCATCCGAGTTGGGCCACGTGGAACATATTTTCTTTTCTTCGCTTCTTTTCCTTCTTCACCTTTCTCATTACCAAAATCATTACCATTCTCCGGATCAGGCTCATCATCATTAACATTATCATTCTCTTCTTCCACATCAGGCTCCACATGATCAGAGTTATCATCTTCCACAGCTTTACGGGTATGTAGATTTTCTTCTTCCTCTTCCTCTTCATCTTGCAAATCTGCGAGTGTGTCATTTGGATCCCTAAGTTGAACATTCAGACATGGGCCTGTGCTGCTTGTGTCAAGTTTCCGCTTTACATTCTTTCGCCCCACTCCAGAATTTGCAGTATCTCCTTTGGAGCTTTTAGATTGGGACTGGGTAGTTGTTGACTGTGTATGTTGAGCACTTTCAGATTGCACATTATTCTTCCTGGTAGCTTTTCTCTTTGTAGGTGGTGTTGACAGTGTAACACTTTCAAATTGTCGACGACGCTTTGGAGTTGTTGTTGCACATGGAGAAACTGCAGCACTTGGTTCTGTTCCCTTTGTATTCCTTGGTATTCGCCTTAATTGTGCTGCATTAAGAGATGGTTCAGCATCATCTTGTGGTACCTTCTTGTTTCTTGGTGATGACCGCCTACATGCAGTTGAAAGAGATGGTTCTACGGACTTGTTTTTGGTCGGCGTTTGCAACTCTGAATTGAGCAAAGCACTTTCAGTAGGGGACTGTTGAGTGTTCTGCTTGTTTTTCATCGCCAAAAACTGTAGCTTAGTTAGTTAACATGAGAAGGTAAAGTAGCTTGTTAATTGAAATTGAGTTAAACAGTCTTTACCTTTATCGCAAACTTCTGGATGTCCTTCATATTTAATGAATCCTTGCTAGTCTGCAACTTGGAAGTTAGCGGAGCACTTTCAGATGGAGATGCATTATCGCTTGACTTCTTGTTCCTTGGGGATGATCGTGTATGTGAAATAGATGGTGTCGCAGACTGTTTAGTCTTCTTCAACTGCAACAACAATGCATAGCTTAGTTAAAATGAGAAGGTAAAGAATTTTTTTTACACTGAAATTGAGATGAAAAGTATTTATACCTTTATCGCTAACTGCTTGACCAGCCTCTTCTTTACTGCTTCCCTGCTAGTGTACATTATTGCAGTTATGCCTTGCAAAAATAGAATTCAACAATCAATATGGATCAAAAGCTAACACAAATGAGTTCTGTTATAGGCCATGATTATCATTAACTAAAGAGAAAAGAAAAACATTGTTGGCCTCGAAGGAGGAAATACAGGGTCTAATGCCTGCAGCTCCAAACACAAGGCCTGCTCACAGTGGCAAAAAAATCAAACTCCATGCTTTGGGCACAAATATACACACAATGGCGCATAAGGCAATTTAATTGAAATGATCTAGAACACACAAATCATACACCAAGGATAGACCACAAGAGCAATGCGGTTAGCTACCAAAAATATCGCATACAAGTCAATTTGGAAAAAAAAAGTAATACACGATAAATTTATCATTCAAGATTATTGAGATGTAAAGGAATAGAGGAGCAAAAGATGTACTACTTCTGCCTCAAACTTATGCAAGTGCATGAAAATGTAGATGACAACATCTGAGAGAACATTGGATTGACATTTCCACCACAAGATATCAACGCCTTTGGTATAGGTAAGCTTACAGCTGACAATGTGATTAGCTAATTAGCCACCAAACATTTATACAAACTCCTACACTCAAACTAGTATGAACAAATTATCATATACCCAGCAGTAAAATTTTATCATATAGCAGTCCACTGACCTTCTCTTGATCAGATTTTCATGTTAAGTTATTGCGGGAAGTAAAATCATACTAACTTTGAGGATTTATGTGTCAAAACAACAACAAAAAAAAAAATTATCATGAAAATCAAAGACCAAAATTGAAGAATCATCAAATTAAAGACCAAAACCAAAGACCCAATTTAAATTTCATCATGAAACAACAAAAATTTAAGTTGCATGAGGAAAAAAAAAACAAAATTATAAAATCCCTAAAATAGAAAACTGGAAGAGAAATTACTCTTAAAATTTGAGAGTATGAGAGATTCGAGAAATTACCCTGAACCCTGAGTCCCTTGGTGAGATCTGATTGAGTTGGAGAGATTAATCCTTTGAGTTTCTGCTGAATAGATTGAGAGATTGCTTGAGTTAGGGTTTTCTGAGAGATTTAGATCGAGATATTGCTTCCGAGTTAGGGTAATCTTTTGAGAGATTTAGATCGAGATACTGCTTCTGATGGAGAGATTTTTCATAGTGAAGAGGGTTTTCGTTTGGTGAGAAAGTTTTTTTTCTGATGGTGAGAGAGGGTTTTTCATAGTAAAGAGGGTTTTCTTTTTCGTTTTTTTTTTTCTTTCAGTGATTTTGATGAAAATTTCGATGTGTTTAGAATTTTGGCGCGTCTACTGAAAATTTTGGGGACACGTTGCGGTGAAGACACGTTGCGGTGGTCCAAAAATAAATAATGTCTGAAAAATTCTCAAGCAGACACGTGACCAAATTCGGGCGGGCTTTTAGGCGGGTGAGACACAATTTTCTGATTGGTCTAACCAAAAGCATACGGATTGGTAAAGAAACACACTTTCTAACAAAACCAAAAGCCTTTTCCACCGTTAGATTTTAGTAGTTTTGCACCCCCTAATTTTGGTGCGTTAGATCAGAGAAAATTACAAAAAAAACAACCATAAACAAATCAATGATTGGTCTAGGACAAAGCATACGGATTGACAAAGAAACACACTTTTTACTTCTCATAAACCTTAAACGAACACGAATTCGTCGACTTTGAGAAAGAAATTGGCTCCGAGATCGAAACCTGGCCATAAGAGGACCACTATATATCTGAGAATTCGTAAGAACGATGAATCACACCATTTACTGGTAAGATTCGAACTTCAAATGTGATATAACGGCATTCAAACTATGAACCAAGATCGAAACTTGGCGATGAGTGGACTGCTATAAGTCGGTAACTTCGTAAGAACAACGAATCCAGCCAGATACTGGAAAGATTCCTCAGGAAGATTCCCTGTATATGTTAAACATACCCATTTTCGTCGACTTCGAGGAATATACCTGTTCCGAGATCGAAACTTGGCGATGAGTGGACTGCTATAAGTCGGTAACTTCGTAAGAACGACGAATCCAGCCAGATACTAGAAAGATTCCTCAGGAAGATTCCCTGTATATGATAAACAGACCCATTTTCGTCGACTTGAGGAATATACATTAGAGATCGAAACTTGGCGATGAGTGGACTGCTATAAGTCGGTAACTTCGTAAGAACGACGAATCCAGACAGATACTGGAAAGATTCCTCAGGAAGATTCCCTGTATATGATAAACAGACCCATTTTCGTCGACTTCGAGGAATATACCTGTTCCGAGATCGAAACTTGGCGATGAGTGGACTGCTATAAGTCGGTAACTTTGTAAGAACGACGAATCCAACCGACATCTTGGAAAGATTCCTCAGAAGATTCCCGTATATGATAAATGACCCATTTTCGTCGACTTCGAGGAATATACCATTCCGAGATCGAAACTTGGCGATGAGTGGACTGCTATAAGTCGGTAACTTCGTAAGAACGACGAATCCAGACGAATCTTTGGAAAGATTCCTCGGGAAGATTCCTGTATATGTTAAAACAGACCCATTTTCGTCGACTTGAGGAATATACATTTCCGAGATCGAAACTTGGCGATGAGTGGACTACTATAAGTCGGTAACTTCGTAAGAACGACGAATCCAGCCGAATCTTTGAAAGATTCCTCGGGAAGATTCCCCGTATATGATAAATGAGACCCATTTTCGTCGACTTCGAGGAATATACATTAGAGATCGAAACTTGGCGATGAGTGGACTGCTATAAGTCGGTAACTTCGTAAGAACGACGAATCCAACCAGATCTTCTGAAAGATTCCTCAGGAAGATTCCCTGTATATGATAAACAGACCCATTTTCGTCGACTTCGAGGAATATACCTGTTCCGAGATCGAAACTTGGCGATGAGTGGACTGCTATAAGTCGGTAACTTCGTAAGAACGACGAATCCAGACAGATACTGGAAAGATTCCTCAGGAAGATTCCCTGTATATGTTAAACAGACCCATTTTCGTCGACTTCGAGGAATATACCTGTTCCGAGATCGAAACTTGGCGATGAGTGGACTGCTATAAGTCGGTAATTTCGTAAGAACGACGAATCCAAACCTGATCTTTGGAAAGATTCCTCGGGAAGATTCCTGTATATGATAAATGACCCATTTTCGTCGACTTCGAGGAATATACCTGTTCCGAGATCGAAACTTGGCGATGAGTGGACTGCTATAAGTCGGTAACTTCGTAAGAACGACGAATCCAGCCAGATACTGGAAAGATTCCTCTGGAAGATTCCATGCATATGTTAACCATACCCATTTTCGTCGACTTCGAGGAATATACCCATTCCGAGATCGAAACTTGGCGATGAGTGGACTGCTATAAGTCGGTAACTTCGTAAGAACGACGAATCCAGACAGATACTGGAAAGATTCCTCAGGAAGATTCCCTGTATATGTTAAACAGACCCATTTTCGTCGACTTCGAGGAATATACCTGTTCCGAGATCGAAACTTGGCGATGAGTGGACTGCTATAAGTCGGTAACCCAGAAGAACGACGAAATCCAACCAGATCTTTGGAAAGATTCCTTAGGAAGATTCCTGTATATGTTAAAATGCACCCATTTTCGTCGACTTCGAGGAATATACCTGTTCCGAGATCGAAACTTGGCGATGAGTGGACTACTATAAGTCGGTAACTTCGTAAGAACGACGAATCCAACCAGATACTGGAAAGATTCCTCAGGAAGATTCCCTGTATATGTTAAACAGACCCATTTTCGTCGACTTCGAGGAATATACTTCCTATAAGTCGGTAACTCCGACGAATCGAAACAACTGGAAAGATTCCTCAGGAAGATTCCCTGTATATGTTAAACAGACCCATTTTCGTCGACTTCGAGGAATATACCTGTTCCGAGATCGAAACTTGGCGATGAGTGGACTGCTATAAGTCGGTAACTTCGTAAGAACGACGAATCCAGCCAGATACTGGAAAGATTCATTCCCTGTATATGTTAAACAGACCCATTTTCATCGACTTCGAGGAACCTGGTCCGAGATCGAAACTTGGCGATGAGTGGACTGCGAATCCAGGCAGATACTGGATAGAATCCTCAGGAATGTTTTTTTTTTCCAGTTTATATTTTTATTTTCTATTAATGAAATAATACTAATTATATTTATTATTTTTAATGAAAAGAAACCGATTTATATAAATTAATAATTAATTAATACTAATTATATTTATTAATTATTAATTAAAAAAAAAATAATGATTTTTTTTTTATTTTAATATATTCATCATAACATCATTCATTTTGTCTACAACCGTTAATTTTTTTTTTTTTTCCTTTATCTTAATATATCCATCATAACATCATGACCATCCATTTTATCTACAACCGTTCATTTCTTTTTTTTTTCTTTAACCTGGTCGATTTCTTCCTTATCCTTTTCTTTTTCCCCCTCAACTTCATCTTCCCCATCGTCTTCGACAGAGAGCAAGAACTTAACCTCAAACCAGCTGCATCTTCGATACAGCAGCACCACCATCACTCAACCACTGGAAACTTCATCGTCTACAACTCCAAAAGCTCAGTTTATTACCATCCTTTACAAGTTCATCGATCTCAGGAGACTTCTTCACCAACAGAAAGATGAAGATCGATCTGTAACCCATATCTCGACTTACCATCTCCACCAATTTCCCAAAGTTGAAGATCGATCTGTGACCCAGATTTGAATTTAGGGTATATTTTATTTTTTTTTGATTTTTGAATTAGGTTTGTTTCAGTGCATTAAATTCTGTTTTGAACTACATTTGGATTAAAAATTTGAAATTGATATCGACACAGAACAATTGATTAGATTCAAATTTGATTAAAATTTGATCTTGCCAAGAGTTTTTGATTTCGTCACTTCATATGTACATGTATTTCTTTTGGTTCTATACTTGTCACTTCAATAGGAATTGATTTGTTAATTGGATTTTAATTTTGTTGAAATTAGGCGTGGGGTATCCATCAACAGCTGAAGTTAATCACCAGTCTGGGGTAATTTTCTTCTTACCTTTCTTTCCTTAGTCATCATTCTGATATTTGTTCCCTGTTTGAGATAATGTCTCACTTGCGCGAATGTTATAGATTGCTTTTTCAATAGTAGTTAACTAGTTTCAGTTGCATTCAATTCAAAGTGCGAAATTGCATTAGATTTGGCCCTCTTGAGATATAACACTTGAAAACGAAAACTATAGGTTCGCGATTCGCAACTTCTAAATCTATGACCACGCACCGGCATGGTTACGAAATGCTGCTTTACCATTTGCATTGAAAAGATGACTCTGGGTAGGTAGCTTACACAGTATCACGACGTGGATACGTAACAATGATTTGGTTGTGCAATTAGGTCACTTTGTTGACACATAATTTGATTTTCACCTTGTAGGTTTGTCAACATGGTAGATTTGTCAACATGGCCTATTAGGGACACAAATAAGAATATTCACCAATAGTTTTGTTCATCACTATGGGTTGATAAGAGCATTCCCTGTGTTGGGAAATATGTCCTTACGAATTGAGTGTTAAAGAAACATGTTCCATTGGTGAGTTGTTGCCTGCAGACTCAAGGTCTCGGTCTGAGTTGATGCACACAGGTGTTAAATCAAGGAAGTAGATGGTAAATTTAAAGAAGTGGGGTGTTACAAGTACTCGCCATGTTGTTCTCGCACTTCATAAGTCGGTGCGCATAGTACTCTGCCATGTTTGGTTGATAGTGCGCAAAGTAGTTTGATTTTTCAAATTAGTGGGAGTGGGAATACTAATCTTTGATTCTACAAAAAGCGTGCCTACTATGCCGCCCGATCCACCATCCCAGTCTTGAACACCGAATATATATGCGAGATGCCATAGAGTTGCTGGAAGCTCTTAATTGGCAGCAAGAAGTTAAAGTTAAATGACATCACGTAATTGGTCAGTAACTACTGCTATAAATGAGTAGTTACTCCAAGTTTTCGATTCCCCATTTTGTATATGTAAATATCTTACAATCTGTAACTCCAAGTTTGTAAGTTAAAAAAAAAGAAATTTTTTAAGTTACAGCTTATGATTTGCTAATCCAATGTTCTTTACTTACGCTGGTTATCATATTTTGATTGCGCCAGGTGCCATTAATCTTTAATAAATTCAACATTCCAACCAAAGAAGTGGCTCCAGTGTTGGTTGAGAAGGGAAATTCAAAGCCTTTTTTAACTGGAAGAACTGAACAGATTTGCAGATTCAAGTCATTACAAATGATGAATAAAGATTGGGTTCATTGGCCAAGGTTAATATGTTGTTCACTGTAGAACATTACATTCTTTACATTGGTTTTCCCTCTTGTATTACGTTTATTACCGTGCTTAATTGTTTCGTCGTTCTTTCATGTAGGGATGATCTTCCATATCAGGATGCCTTGCATAATTTCATAGATATTGTTTGTCAAAAACTTGGAAATCCTTCCGTGTTCAGTTGTCCTTGTGTTGATTGTAAAAACCTTGCTGTGCCACTTCCTCCTCAAGAAGTGTATTTTCACTTGCTGAAACGCGGTATGGATCCTACATACACTGAGTGGGTTTTTCACGGGGAGATAAATGTCACTTGTAATGATGTACACCAAGATGGAGCAACAGGGGGTTCATCTCAGATGTATGTAGATGCTGATGTTGAAGCTGATGCACATATCGATCAGGGACATGAAACTATACAAGACGAGGGGTTGGAAGAGGCGGACACACCGTTATATCCTAATTGTAACACACACAAAGTTATCCATCACTGTTGAATTGTATAGGCACAAGACAGTAAATGGTTTATCTAGGAAATCTTTTGACGAACTTCTCAAGACAATTGGTTCCTTGTTGCCGCCAGGTCATTGTCTTCCTTGCTCAACATATGAAGTGAAGAAGCTGCTGAAATCTTATCAATTGACTTACGAGAAAATACATGCTTGTGTGAATGATTGTTGTCTGTTTAGAAAAGACTTGAAAGATGCTGAAGAATGTCCTAAATGTCATTATTCTAGGTGGAAGGAAGACACATCTAACATGGACGATGCTGACATGATAGACAAGCCCAAAAAGAAGATACCGGTTAAGGTCCTTAGATACTTCCCCATTGTACCGAGATTGAAGAGATTGTATCAATCAGCAGAGCTGGCTGAGCAGTTGATATGGCACGCGACGAACAAGAGTAAAGATGGGAAGATGCGTCATCCAGCAGATTCTTTGGCTTGGAAGCACATAGATAGAAAGTTTCCCGATTTCGCTTCAGATTCCCGTAATTTGCGTCTTGGGCTTGTCAACCGATGGATTTAATCCATTTGGTGATCTTTCCCAAGCCACGATTGTTGGCCGCTGATGATCGTGGTTTATAATTTGCCTCCTCAGTCGTGTATGCAAGGCGAAAACATAATTCTTAGCATGTTGATTCCAGGAAAAAAAAACAACCGGGTAAAGACATCGATGTATACTTGCAGCCCTTGATAGATGAACTGATTGAGTTGTGGGAAAACGGCGTGCAGGTATATGATTCGTTTACTAAAACAGATTTTAACTTGAAGGCATTATTAATGTGGACAATAAACGATTTCCCTGCATATGGTAATCTATCTGGATGTACGTATAAAGGGAAGGCAGCTTGCCCTCTTTGCGGTGAAAATACACTTTCAAACTGGTTGCCATTTAGTCGTAAAACTGTTTACTTGAATCATAGGAGATTTCTTCGTCATAATCATCCTCTTCGGCAGAAAAAAGACTGGTTTAATGGAGAGGTTGAGAAAAAGGAAAAGCCACCTGTTATGTCTGGTGCTGCGGCACTTGAATGTCAGAAAAGTATTGTCAATGACTTTGGGAAAGCGGAGAAGAATGAGGAGGAGATAAGGAAAAAGAAAGAGGAAAAGAAGAAGAATAAAAAGAGTAAGGGGCGGAGTAGTGTGGCAACAGGTGCTAATGTGGGTAATTCTAAGTGTGGGAAGAGGAAAAGGGCTGTTGTTACTGATGCGGCTAGTTCTGGTGCACCTGACAATGAAACTGAGCTTCGGGTGTTTAACAAACGGTCGATATTTTTCGACTTAGCTTACTGGAAGGTCAGTTCTATAAATTCAAATTTACTAATAGTTTGCAACTTCAAATTTACTTGTTTATGTCTCAACTTTTTTAAATTTACAAGTGTTCACCTGAAATCATTTAGTTTGCTTAACAAGTCAGAGTTGCAGCCTTACTACAACTCTAAAATACCTGAAACTTTATTGGTAGCACTGAGACTTTATCAGTTTTGTTTTTTTCATGTCTTAACTTGTAGATTTTGAAATGTATGTTTCTAAGAATGAGTAGCGTAAGCAATATAAATATGAATAAAAATAAGTATAATATAATATAAATATAAATATAAGTAGCTCTTAGTGACCAAGTATGGTGGCACATCTTGTGCTGCAACTTGCTTTGTTTTCTCCTTTGGAAGATGGATGTGAATAAGGTCTTATTACTACGGCATCTTGTGCTACACATCTTAGTGACCAGAGTTCATTTTATCATGATTTTTATGCTAAGGTCTAATTTTTTAAGAAGTTGTTTTTCCCTTCTTCATTGTTTGTTTTAATTCATAGCTTAAGGTTTATCGTTTAAGTAAGTTGATAAAAAATTTGTATGGTTATGCTTAGAAAAAAAAAAAGAGCAAACATTTTTGTTTATAGAGTTACTAATGTTAGGTTTTTTCCATCTTCCTAGGATTTATTACTACGACACAATATCGATGTTATGCATACAGAAAAAAATGTTTGCGAGAGTATCATTGGTACTGTATTGAATATAAACACCAAAACAAAAGACGGTCTAAAATCCCGCAATGATCTGAAGAGTATGGGAATAAGACCAGAATTGCATCCAGAAGAGAGAAATGGCAAAACGATCCTTCCACCAGCACCATACTGCTTAAATGACAAGGAAAAGGCTATATTTTATAATAGGATGAGAAATTTGAAGGTTCCATATGGGTATAGTTCTGATCTTAGAAAGCATTTCTCGAAAGATGGTTGCTTAGGTGTTCTTAAGGCTCATGATTACCATGTTCTTATGCAACAAATATTCCCCGTTGCTTTGAAAGGACTTTTACCTGTAGGTCCAAGGGAGGCGATTTTCAGGTTATGTTCTTTTTTTCAAGAAATATGCCAAAGGGCAGTTGATCTCCAGAGATTAGTAGAACTTGAAGTAGAAGTTGCTGAGACTTTGTGTATGTTGGAGAGGTACTTCCCTCCGTCATTTTTTGATGTCATGGTGCACTTGACAATTCACCTAGCTCGAGAAGTGCGATTATGTGGACCTGTACAATATCGTTGGATGTATCCGTTTGAAAGGTATGCCAATTTAATTTATATTACTTCTGTTATTTTGGTTTCATGTAGAAAGTTATGCCCTTTGTACCTTAGAGATACTAATATTTAATTACTTGATAATTGTTGCATACGCGACTTTCCTAGGTATATGAAGATATTCAAAGAATATGTAAAGAATTATGCACTACCTGAAGCTTGTATAGCCGAGTGTTATCTTGGAATGGAGTGTGTTAGGTATTTTGATGTTCGTAAGGACCAAGCAGCTGAAAGAGTAAAGCAAAGGCGTAACGAAAACATTCAAAGTGGTTCCACACCGGTAGCACATCCTCTTTCTAAAGGTGTCCAAGTGCGTATGGATAGTGAGATGTTAAAGATAGCTCACAGATATGTGCTTTTTAACACACCCGAAATTGACCCATATATGACGTAAGTATGACATTCATGTTCATTATAAATGGTCTGTCGATTAATACTTCATTTTTAATTTTACTTTTGTCTTAGAATGCATATGGACGAGTTAAAATCTTCCGTTGGGAGGGAAATTACCGGTGAAGACGAACTCAACTCTATACTGATCGACACATTTGCAGATTGGTTTCAACAAAAAGGTACGTTTAGTCCACTCTTAGTCGATTATGCAGCTTAGTATAGTTTAAACACTTGGACATTTTGTTTACGAGAAAACGCAAATACGTGTGATTACGTTTCATTTTGTCACTTGGAACAATCCATGTTGGGCACAACATCACTACAAATCTAACTTCCCATGCTTAGATAGCAAATTTAATTATATTCTTATGTCCTGAGATTATACATTTGTAGGTTAAAATGCAAATTAAACAAGGCATGTCAGTATCAAACATGGTAGAATGGTTGTCATATGGGCCGTTAGAAAACTGCGTATCATATAAAGGCTTGCTAATCAATGGGTCTAGGTTTATTACGAAGGATGTTAAGAGAGTCACACAAAACAGTGGAGTTTCAATTGAATCAACAACCTTAGTTGCAGGACGGTCAGAAACTAGTGGGTTCTACGGTGTTTTAGAAGAAATTCTATTGTTGGACTACAATCATATGTTTCAAATTCCAATATTCAAATGTGATTGGGCTCACACCAGTTTTGGTGTCAAGGTAGAAGATGGCTTTACATTAGTCAATTTAAAACAACATAAGAACCAATACTGTAACGATCCATTCATTTTAGCAAAACAAGCGCGACAAGTTTTTTATTCTCGAGAGTCAAATGCATCTAACTGGTATGTGATGGTGAAACCACCCCCTAGGGGTTTCCATGAATTAGAGGAATACAATGAAAAGCTTGAGACAAATTGCCAACCAGTGGATACTTCAGCTCTTGGTTTACAAATGGATGACGAGAGCGAGAGCTACTTAAGAGAAGATGGTGAATATATCATAGTGGTTCCGACAAAGAAGAAGAACAAAAAGAAGAAGAAAAGGAAGTTCACAAGTTAAGTCAGTATAGTGTATTTTTTTACTCTATTGAATTTTACTATCATTGTCGCTCTTGTTGTATTTCCTTTACTAACACTAGTATTGTTCTTGCAAAATAGACATTTAACACTCCATTTGGGTGCTTAATTTATAAAATGCTAGCTCTGTTACCTTTGTAATATTTGTTCGAGTAAACACCCATTTTTAACTCCGCCAATGTAAATGATATATCATTTTGTTGCGGTCTCAAGCCCGGATAAAGGAGGAGAGAAAAATGGACATGTCAGTTGTTATGATTGATATATTGGCCCACCAATTTTTTCTGAAATTTGTATGAATTTTGTAGGTTTGCCTGAATTTTATTTGGTGCTTTCAGGATTTTGCTAGGACTAGTTACTTATCTGGGTTTTTTTTTTTCTTTTTTTTTTGTTGTCAATTATGATGTCATACGAGAATTGAGTTGGAATTCTGGTAGGATTGTCAAATTATCATTTTTCTTCATTAGCAGGGATTGTTAAAAGGCATATGGCGTAAGGAAATGCTCATATTGCTAGTCTATTTTTTTTTTAAAAACTGACCTCTTATGTTGCTACTTTTATTCCATTTGGGAATGTTGATAACTTTGATATTTGTGTATTAAGAGTGATATTTTTCGTTCAGAGAAGGATTCGCGCTGTTTGTGGCTCAGTCACTTGCGCATTACATTTTGTTTTACAACACTTATAAAGGGTTGTCATAAAGTTAGTGTATAGTTAGTATATTAAAGAACCACAAAGTTGACAGAACCTGTGATAGTGTAGGATGGTCAATGGTGCAGACTTCCATGCCTGAGGCTCAGGATTGAATCCCCCAACCTCATTTTTTCGAACATTATATATTTTTACTTCAACAACACTTATAAGTGTTGTTTTAGGTTTCTATTTAAAAGAAAGAAAAAAAGCAAAACTTGTGAACTGAAAGGGTGGTTGATGAGCTAGACTTCCATGCAATAGGTTCATGTTCGAATCTCCCCTCTAACATATTTTTCATTATGATATTTTTGTGTTCTTCAACAACACTTGTGAGAATTGTGATAGGCTAAGTAACTACATATATGGAACATTATGTATTTTTACTTCAACAACACATGTGAGAATTGTGATAGGGTAAGTCACTACATATATGGAACATTATATTTTTACTTCAACAACTGTACATATTTTTCATTATCATATATTTGTGTTCTTCAACAACACTTGTGAGAATTGTGATAGGCTAAGTCACTACATATATGAAATATTATATATTTTTATTTCAACCACACTTATAAGTGTTGTTGTAGGTTTCTATTTAAAAAAAGAAAAAAATTCA
This sequence comes from Papaver armeniacum, assembly GCA_023531295.1. Lineage (NCBI taxonomy): Eukaryota > Viridiplantae > Streptophyta > Magnoliopsida > Ranunculales > Papaveraceae > Papaver > Papaver armeniacum. Next base: position 11,448 of record JAJJWW010016978.1, on the reverse strand, counting down.
AAACTTGTGAACTGAAAGGGTGGTTGATGAGCTATATTTCCATGCAGTAGGTTCATGTTCGAATCTCCCCTCTAACATATTTTTCATTATGATATTTCTGTGTTCTTCAACAACACTTTTGAGTATTGTGATAGGCTAAGTCACTACATATATGGAACAACGTTGTTATAGCTAAATGTCGTCACAACTGTTTTGCTTAAGGAGTTGTCGTTTGTTTTCTTAGCGCAACCCTTGTTTCCTAAGGGTTGGCAGTGATGATATACGACAACTCTTCCTTTGAAACCAGTTGTAAAACATAGGACTTTCTACAATACTTAGCGAAGCGTTGTAAATCTCCAGTTGTAGATGTATATTTTTCCTGTAGTGTCTTGAGGCATTGGTTGGGATTGAATCTCCGTTCCATGAAGCTAGTGAAATCATTAAGGACCTCCCTTCCATCTATCCCCATGAAGAACAGGTGCATGTTCAGACTTTCTTGGGTTCAGTGAGCATGGAGGAAGGGCGAGAGAACGAGGAAGAGTCTTGGAATGTTGAGAGGTTTCAGTGTGGCAAAGCCTTTCCTCCATCAGGGTATGTGGCGGATCGGAATGTTCCTGGGTTGAAGCGACGGAAAAGCGAACGTGTGGGGGTCTTGGAGGAAAGCGCCATGATTCTTGACTCTGATGCGGATGAATCAAAAGACTTTCTCCGAAGTGTCACTGAGAAAACCTTCGAAGGAGCATATGACGGAAACGAAATATCCTTTGAAGTTGATGCCAAAGGTGTCGTTGGTGATACCGGAGGGGTCATGGTGGCGTATGCTGGACCGGTCTTGGGGAGGACATTGTTGCAGTATGTGGTTGCTTCCGAGGATGGGATCTTTGAGGTTCTCTTTGGTAACACCGTTGAATGGAACCTTTGTTGCCCGAGGGATTGCTGGGGGAAGTGCTTGAAGATGGTCTTACCCGAGGGGACTTGTGATCCATCCTTCGAGGGCTAGTTCTTCTCTTTTGTTATTTCTGTTAGCTGCTTTAGTTCCCCTGATGCCCACTTTTTTTTTTTTTTTTTTTTTTTCGCAAACTCATCTTCACCTTCTTCTTCATTAGTCAACATTTTGTTTCATATATATTTTTTTGAAAGAGGTTGTGGTATGATGGCTCTGCAATGGTTTTCTGGGTTTATCTGATGTATTTCTCTGATATCTGGAGAATTTGCTTGGAAAGATATGTATTTATGTTTTTTTTTTTTTTTTTGACGGAAAAGGGAATCCTAGGGAAAAAATACAAACGGTGTATTCATCTTGGGGGAGTACAACTACTAATAGGAATTGTTTAAAGGAAATACTAAAGGGGAAGTGATTGGGAAGTACAACGTTTTAGGGATTGGAGACCTTGAGCCATCGCGAGTGAATTATCACGCCTTTAGGTGTCAATGCGCATTGATGAGCTTGCAATATCCTCCCAAAGGGTATCCGCAACCAGATACAGCTCGTCTTCTCTTTCATCGGGCGAATCAGTTTGAATAGCCATTTTTACTGTCATCCTTCCAACTTGAAACGAGCTTTCCTTAACAACTACATCTCGATTGAAAACGGGTTCGGATGTCGTCTGCAACCGTTTGAGTCTTGGCTTCGTTGGTTTCAATAGAAGTTTCCAAGCTTCTTGCAAAGTGTTCAAATGGTCCAGCTCCCCATTCACATTTCTTGACAGCGTTCGTGCCAGTAATCGCGCCGAGTCCCCATGACGGAATGGGGAAGGAAAGACTGGTTGCAAAAAAGGTTGCTCGGTTAGACTTACTTGCATTTGAAAACCATGAGCTAGCGCGCCAAGCGGGTCCCCGTCCGGATGTCTGGGTTCCTTCAATAGCTCGTTGATGTGATAAACGATGGGATGATTTGTTGGGAATTCCTTCGGGCGTGGACGTCGGCGGTGTACATCCAATTTCGCTTTGTTGTCGAGCACCCATAAGCGTCCCAATATCATGTCATGATCTAGTTATTTGACAATGTGGAATTTTCTATGCGTTATAGAGTCTCCCATATTGATCTCTAGGTTGATGTAGCCATGCGCGTTCAAAGTTTCTCCTCTCACGTTCTTGTCACGGACGGGAATAGGTAGCGTCTTGTTTTGTAAATCTTGTTGCCTTTAGTGTCTTGAAAGTAATGATGTTGTGGTCGGAGGCCGTGTCGATGAGCGTGTCATCAAATTCGTTACCTCTTAAAACGGGATGGTCGGCAGTCCCCAGTTCTCCTTTTTGGTTCCGCTTTGTTTGGAAAGCTTGGGCCCAGACGTGGTTTCCGAGGGAGAGAAAAAGTCGTTTGCGAGGATACAACACGATTGAGAGCCGCGAAATATCTTGTGACGCACCTTGGAAAGATAGAGGATTTCGCATACATGTTGCATCATGGATTATACGGTCTCGTGCACGGAGTCCCAGAGGACCCGCAGTTTCTTATTGGGAGTGGGTCTCGATGCACTCTTCGTCTCTTTGGAGTCCTCCCGCTTCTATCCTTTCATTGAAAATATGCTTTGAAATCTTATTGCAATCACCTGGTCGGGTGGTGAACGAACTGTGGTAGTGGCGTACTTGGGGTTCGCCATCTCAGCCTCAGTTTGATAACATCATCTTGAACCCAGGCTTCTAGGAGGTCAACCACCTCCTCGATGGGAAACGGGAAATCAAGGGCATTTCCTTCGGTCTCATGATGCTGCATGGGAGTTTTAGTGACGGTCTTTTGTGGCGGGGGTTCCCGTTGCGCCGACGCTTTACGTTTTGGCTGGTGGCTCGTAGTTGGGGCTTTTCTTTTTCCCCTTACGTTTACTATGTTCAAGGAGGATGAGCCGGCATTAAATTGCTTGCTGATGCGCGTCTACTCCCATGAAGTTTCACGCGTGTCTTCGGTTCGAGTTGGCCTAGCTCTTTCCGGTAATGGGTCTTTGTTGTTGCAGATCGTCGGCGGCTTCATGGAGTTCGAGAACGTTTGGAAGCGCAAGTTTTCTAACAGGGCGCGGTAAATAGGAACCATACCATTGATACATCGTTCACCGGTTGTTGCTCGGTCACGTTTGGGTCGTGACGATCGAGTGCTTGAACCCCGAACCTTTGGGCGAAATCATTCGGATGTTCTTTATCCCACTGTACATTCTTAGAGGTCCTAAGAAAGTAACTTCCTCGGACACGAAGAAGTATTTCTTGTAAAACCTTCGGTGACCATGCTACCCAGGTTGGGAATACTTTGTTCGGTAGGATGCTGTTGTACCATGTATACGCCCTTCCGGTAAGTGATTTTGAGAATTCCCTTAAACAAAGAACGTGATTATATTCATGTTCACCTAGGGATTCTAGGAAGCGGGAGACATGCTCATGTGCATTCCGGTACCATCATGTGAGGGTAAATTAAGGAGAAGAGTACCCCTTTGGGATAGGGATTCTCTGCATTTCGGATGGTTGGTGATGATGCATGTCAAATTCATCATTCTTGATTCGGTTGCGGAGAAGTTGTTCCAGTCTTCTCGTGTGACGAAATTAGGCGGCTGATTTCTTTCCAACGGGATTCTAGCGCGAGTTTCCTCATCCGTGGAGGCGTGCTCCGAGGTGCTGGTATCGGGTTATTGGATACGTTCCTAAGCGGCTCTGGAGGATGCGGATCACGTGGTAGTCGCTCTGTCAGGGTCATGAGAAAGATGAGTACCTCCTTCTGCGTTGAAACCATATCCGCCTGAGCTCCAGCGAGCATCTCTTGTCGCTCCATTAAATCAGCGATGGTGACATAAGGACGACTTCCTCTAGTCCCTCCGGTCTCTCGTCCCGTCGTCGGGGTAGTTGGAACATTAGTTGTGGTCGGAGGCGCCATGCTAGATGAAGCATTAGGGGACGTAGCGGCGGCTCTGGCCCTGGTGACTGGTGGCGTGACACTCGAAGAGATATTTTCGTTGCGTGATTAGAGGTTGTGCGAGACACTAGAGGAGGCGGCGCTCAGCCCTGTGATTGGCGGTGTTACGCTTGAGGGAGTGCATTCGATGTTACTGTAGTCAGCAGGTGATGCAACAACGTTATTGGGAGAGACGCTAACATCAGGGGTGTGTTCTGTGCTGGTATTTTTGGCAGCCGCTCCGGACCTGAATTCCACCATGTTGAGATTTGACGTTCGGGAAACGAAATCAGGATTCGGAGTTGGTATTGTAACCCCGATAGATCAATCGTCCCATTTGTGGTCGCCAATTGTTTATAAGTGAAAATCGTTTCTTCGATTTCGGTAAATTCGTTAGGTGAGTGAGAAAATGGTTTAAACCTAAACAAATGTGCGCATGTGAGCACTTTATAGATTCGAGAGATCAATCTGTCACAATTCCGCCTAAACGAAAAATGGCGTTTCCGGACTTGCTTCGGTCACAAAGTGGAGGAGAAGGGGTTGATTTGGGGAGGAAGCAAAGAAAGGTGTTGAGACCAGAATAATTCTGGAGAGTAGTGTCTCAAGCTGTATCAGAAAGTGAAAGCTTAGGAAGCTTGCAAGAGATGAAAGCTTTTGGAGAGCTTGCAAAGTTGCCTTTTAAAGAGAGTGTTGTATTTTCTCTCCAGAGACTTGTTATGCTGGTGAAATAGGTAAGACCTATTTATACAAGTCGAGATTGAAACGTACCTGGCCTCATGAAGGAAGAGAGAGTAAAGGGTAAAATAATAGGAGGAGGTGGTAAGGAAGGTGTTTATGGGTGAAAACGTTTTTTCACCATTATTCCCTCATTTATTTGACCACTTTATTCCTATTCACGCTTTCTTAATGTGGCGTAGTGTACGCTGCAAGGTGTGATCACAAACCAAGACCCAAGAAAGCATCCCCGGTTTGTGTTGATGTCTAGAGTGTTGGTTGCACCTTGAGTGCAAGTGGCGCTGTTAGGGGCGTGTGGCATGTGTGCCATGTCATGTGCGAATTCCTTTGTTGTGGGTTGCACCTTGAGTACAAGTGGCAATGCCGGAGCTGCTAGTGGCGTGTGTGGCATGTGCCAATGGCATGTCTTGAATGCCTTGGTGGTAGGTTGTACGTTGAGTTTTAGTGGCAATGCCGGCTGCTAGTGGCGTGTTTGGCATGTGCCAATGGCGTGTGCGGAATGCCTTGGTGGTAGGTTACGGTTTGGAAGTTAGGCTACCAGCGTGGGGTTTGTGCGTGTCAATGACACGTCTTTGCCAAGTTGGCCTAGGTTGCCGCGACATGCGGTTAGGCTACCGGTGTGCATGTTTGGCATGTGTCAATAAGCATGCATGGCCATTAGGGCTACGTCCTGGTAAGAAAAGATACCAGCGTCGCATGTTGGCATGTGCCAATGGCATGCGTGGCCAATTTGGTCACGACACAGGTAGGAAAAGCTACCAAATGGCGTGTTGGCATGTGCCAATGGCATGTGTGCCAATTTGGGTCACGACCTGGTAGGAAAAACTACCCGGCGTGTTGGCATGTGCCAATGGCATGTGTGCCAATTTGGGCCACGCCTGCAGTAGGAAAAGCTACCAATGGCGTGTTGGCATGCCAATGGCATGCGTGGCCAATTTGGGTCCCGCGGCCTGGTAGGAAAGCTACGGCGAGCGTGTTGGCATGCCAATGGCATGCTTTCGGCCATTAGGGCCACGCCCTGGTGAGAAAAGCTACTGGAGCGTGTTGGCATGTGCCATTGGCATGCGTGTCCAATTTGGGTCACGGCCTGGTAGGAAAAGCTACCAGCGAGGGTGTTGGCATGTGCCAATGGCATGCGTGGCCAATTTGGTCACGGCCTGGTAGGAAAAGCTACCAGCAATGCGTGTTGGCATGTGCCAATGGCATGAGTGGCCAATTTGGGTCCGCGACCTGGTAGGAAAAGCTACCAGCTGAGTGTGTTGGCATGTGCCAATGGCATGCTCGGCCATTTAGGGCCACGCGCCTGGTGACAAAAGCTACCAGCGAGCGTGTTGTTATGTGCCAATGGCGTGCTCGGCCATTAGGGCCACGCCCTGGTGAGAAAATCTACCGGAGCGTGTTGGCATGTGCGATGGCATGCGTGGCCAATTTGGCCTAGGTTGCACGGTTTTCAAGCCTAGGTGCGGGCGCTACTTTGGCATGGTGCGGATAGGGCCAAGGTAAGGGTGTTTGGCTTGGCGTGGCGTTACCAACGTAGCTAGGGCCAAGGAAGAGTGTGTTTGGCATGGGCGCGACTAGCTTGGGCAAGGTGTGGTTGGCATGATTTGCCATTGGCAACGCGAGAGTGCGGCTAGCATGGTTGGCATGCTTTGGCGTTTGGTGTGGTTGGCATGATTTGCCATTGCGTACGTAGGATGCGGCTAGCATGGTTGGCATGCTTCGCCGCGTTGGTATGGTGGAATGATTTTCCATTGGCATGAAGATGCGGCTAGCTTGGGCTAGGTGTGGTCGGCATGATTTGCCATTGGGCACGGAGGTGCGCTAGCATGGTTGGCATGCTTTGGCGCGTGTGGCTGGCATGATTTTCCATTGTACCAGTGCGGCTAGCATGGTTGGCATGCTTGAAGACGTTTGGTATGGTCGGCATGATTTGCCATTGGCATAGAGGTGCGGCTAGCTTAGGCTAGGTGTGGTGGCATGATTTTGCCATTGGCACGAAGGTGCGGCTAGCATGGTTGGCATGCTTTGGCGCATTTGGTGTGACTAGCATAGCTAGGGCCAAGGCGAGTGCGTTTGGCATGGCGGCTAGCTCGGGCTAGGTGTGGCGGCATGATTTGCCATTGGCACGGAGGGGAATTAGGGTTTTGTTCGTTGTAACCTAATTTGAAAAAAATACCTATTAATTACTGGCTACATGCATTAAATGTTCTAATAAATGTGTCATCGGTGACATTAGGTTATTTGGGGTTTTACGATTTTACCCTTTGTTCAAAATCCACCATCAACACCTGGATAGTCAAGCGTTTATGGTACTTCCCAATCTCCGTTTAATGGATAAAGCTGAAATTTTAGTATGTAGTCTACTACCCAAAATGTACAATGTTCAATTTTCTCTAACGTTCAAAAATGGTTTGCTCAAGATGAAGGTATAAAGTTCGCTCAAGCTTAGGCGTGAGCTTTATGCACGCATGTATGGGGCGGCGTTATAATCCATACCTGAAAGGGGCGTTTATATATACTTCATCCCAATGGGGAGAGCTTTAAATGTGCGCATGTAACCTAGCACACTTTATATCAACGCCTCTTCCGACGTACTTTATAGCAATGCCTAAATGAAGCATAAATATATATACGCTTCACCAACGGCACGGGAAATATACGTCTGCTTCAACTGAAACATAAGTTAAAAGCTCTCCTATTAACAAACGTACTTTTAAACTTCTCTCGACCAAATTTGGTTTTGGTCCGGGTTTCAGAAAAAATATACTCTGATATTTGGTTTTAGTGTAGTTTACACTCTTTAGTACGTTACGATTGGTTCCTGGACCAAATAAATGGTTTTAGTCGTCCACTTTGGTTGCTCTTAGGAAGAAAATAAAACCTCATTTTTAGTGCGGTGCAGTCCACCTTACTGCCTCTCGTGACACCATATACCAAAGACAAATAGAGGATGGGGTGTATCATTTCCTCCTAAAATAATGGAACTCAATGGAATTAATACTTAAAAGTGGTATTTTATCCCGAAATTACAAAAAGTCAACACGCTAACTCATATACTCATTAGGAAACCATAAGTTTTGTGGAACTTTTCCATGCGAAAAGAAGCAAAGTTATGACGCATTCCCTTTTAGTTGTACAAACACATCAAGTGTTTTCAATTATAAAATATTATTTTTAGTCGCACATGCGTCGCTAAATCTTTGATATATCGATGTGTATATATATATATCTTATTACATTCTTAGAATAGTTTCAATGGGCACATCAAAGCAGTTTGGTTTTGGTGATTATAAACCACAGTGGGACTAGCAAGCTGAAAACCCAGGGTCTAACAATCACACCCAATATTTTGTTTAGGAAATTTGTATGGACAAACTCCAATATATTTCCAAGAGAATCAACTAGACAGACAGACTCAATCAAGGAAAACATATCCAAGAGTTATATCTTAATTTCTCAAATCAATCTGCAATCGAACAGATAGAAATCTGTGAGACATATTAATATGAGAAATAACTTGGATGGTACCAAAGACTAATATTCAAGTGTCTGACCAATTTGTATCAACAACCAAAGGTTGGATTATCTAATTGATTAAAATACGCACAACCTGTTATATTTCAATTATATAAAAATATAATGCGGAAAAAAAATAACACAGACACCAAAAATTTTGTTAACGAGGAAACTGCAAATGCATAGAAACCCTGAGAACTAGTCCATATTTGAACACCACACTGTATTAAGCCGCTAAGACTCTAACCTACTACTAATTAACTTCGGTTTGGAATGTAGTTGAGCCTAATCGATCTCACACTAATTAAGGTACAGTCGCGTTCCTTCTTTTGAACCCACGCAGGTTTACCTTGCGATTGATTCTCTTAGTTGATCTCACCCCACTAAGAGTTGCTACGACAAAAGTGAAGACTTGATAAAAAAATGTATCTCACACAGAAAAGTATATTGAATAGATAAATTTTTCTCCCACGAAATACCTACGAGTTTGTTCAGTCTTTTGATAAATCAAGGTGAACATGAAGCAATTGACATACCCGAACATATATATTCGAAGAAACGACTTAAGTAATATCAATCACCTCACAATAATCTTAATCGTATGGAAGTGAAACAAGATATTATGGAATCACAAACAATGAGACGAAGATGTTTGTGACTACTTTTTATCTTCCTATCGGAGATTATATGTCTAGCAAATCTTAGAGAAGAAAGTACTTAATATGATATAATAAAGTAAGATCAAAACATGCAACTCTGAAAAATAGTAGGTTGGATTCACAATCCCAATGAAGTCTTCAAGTCATTAACCTACATGGTTGTTGGAGAAAACCTATGGTTAAAGAGAATCGACTCTAGTCACAACTAGTATAACACAAGAGGTGTGGGGATTAGGTTTCCCAGTTGCTAGGGTTCTCCCTTATATAATCCTCAAATCGGGGTTTGCAATCAATGTTACCTTGGTAACAAAGCATTCAATATTCACCGTTAGATGAAAACCTTATTAGAGTCAAGCTAATATCTTTCAACCGTTAGATCGAACTTATCTTGTTACACACAAATGAAATGTGAGCGTCATTTAGGTATGACAAGCCGTACCCAAATATGTGCACATAGTTGACTCAATGACAGTTAACAAAGTTATCCATATGAACACTTTCATATTAAACCTTGTTAATCTTAATCACAACTAGTTCAAATGACTCAAATGAAACTAGTTATGAAGTTTTTCAATTGTTTATATTCTCATATAAGTATACAAGACACAATTGAAGCAAAATCGATTTTGATTCACTTGAATCAATTCATGAACATATAGCAACGGTTTGCAAAAGATTGCATTCCTTAATATATAAATGTATTAGTTCATGAACAAACCGATTTTAGAACCCACTCAAGTATGCAAAAAGTGGACGAGCCATAGCTTGGGTTCTCCAGTATGCAAACAGGTATGCATACCTACAAACTAAGTTGAATTCCGGACATGAAATTTATGCTTGGGCCGAACTTTACCCAGTACGCATAAGGAGTATGCATTCTAAGTTCCCGAAATTTCAACTAACCAACTAGTATACGTGTATGTATACTATGGTTCCCGGACTTTGATTAAATTGCAACAATTAGCATGCAAGAATGCATACTGCGGTATATTCAATCAATGGTTAATTGTTCTAAACTCCATCTTAATCATTAAAACATTCTTGGAGTAACTGTCTCTGTTAGAGCATTGCTCGGCCAAACTCGCATGCGTTGCTATCTCAAGCATGTTTGTCAATGTTAGTGATCAAAACTATAAGTCTTGATTTCTAGCCTATTTGTAGATCTCTCGAACTAGGTCATAGATAGTGTAGTTGAGATTAAATTTATCGACGTTCATCTCTTGAAGATGAAGAACTACTAAGAGGAGCTTGTGGAACTTCTTCGACAAAAGGTATGTGGAGAATTGAACTTATCTATCACTTGAAAGTCTATTTCTACTATCTCCTATATTGTGACATAAGTCATAGTTTTCTCGATACACATTTGAGATTTGGTGAGTATATCTATCTTACATATTTCTCCCGAATATATGTTTGGTAAACTTTAAGCTTCTGCCAAGTTCATCTTATATCATGAGAAAATTTCCGAGTAACATCTTACATAGTTTGTGTGATACGATAATTTGGTTTACGACTTGGATGGTTTCAATAATGATTATTTCAATATCTTGAAAATTGCTTTGATGCTAATAGTGTGTGAAAGCGGCTATTGACATTATAGAAGAATGTTTCAATGATTGAAATAAAGAGTTGATGATGAAACCATCTTTGGATATAAGCATATATAGTATGTTCGCACACTAGTGTATAAGTCCATAAACCGGAAGCCAAGAGTATGCATATGTGTATACGGAAGTGGTGAAGGAGACAGGTTAAGTATGCGTACTTTCCAAAGTTCTCAAACCGAGAATTTCTGCTGAGTTTGGTTTTGTCAAAATTCTTAACTAGTCACCTTAAGTATGCGTACATGTACATCTGGCGGAAGTTTTGAACCTAAAATTTTCTTTGAGTTTGGAAACTTTACAAACTCAAAACCAGGTTCTTAGATACGCATACATCGCCGCATACTTAAGCTGGTTACTTTGTCAAATCGGTCAAGTCCATGAACTTAAACATTTAAATCATAAGGAATGCAATCTTTGCAAACCGTGGCTATAATGTTCATGATTGATTTAAAGTGAATCAAACCGATTTGATTTCATTTTTTTTTCTAAAAAATTGAACAACTCTTTAGCTAGTTTCATTTGAGTCATTTGAACTAGTTATGGTTAAGATGAATAAGGTTGATATGGGATTAATCATATGGCTAACCTCGGTTAACTATTTGTGAACCAACATGGTGCACACGTTTGGAAATATGATTACATAAACCTAAATGAAATTACATTTCATTTGTGTGTAACAAGCTAGGTTCGATATAATGGTTGAAAGATATTGGTTTGATTGAATCAAGTTTACAATCTAACGGTGAATATTGAATACTTTGTTACCAAGGTAACTTGGATTGCAAACCCTGATTTGAAAACTATATAAAGGACAACTCTAGCAACTAGGAAACCTAATCCCCACACCTTCTGTGTGTTACTAGTTGCATAACTAGAGTCGATTCTCCTTTAACCTTAGGTTTCTTCTCGTGACCCTGTAGGTTAATGACTTGAAGACTTCATTGGGATTGTGAAGCCAGGCCCAACTATTATCTTTGTAGTTTCGTGATCTGATCTTGTTGTTTCCATGTGTTTTGAGTGCAATTGAAATAATTGGCTCAAGTTTTATATCTCGATAGGCAAGATATAAAGTGATCACAAGCGA
>JAJJWW010016977.1:0-29447 GCA_023531295.1 Papaver armeniacum | reverse complement strand
ATAGACCGATAAAAGAAAATTACAATTCGTATTCATAATTGAATTTTTACATATATATTTACCTGAAAGAAACCCCATTCTTGGCAAGCAGAGTGAAGCCTCTCCAGTTCTAACTCTCCGATGATGGGTTCTGGTGACAGTAATTTCTGCAAATCAATAACAGGTACTGATTGATCTATCATAGACGTAACAGGTACTGATTGTTCTATCAATAACGTATCCTGGTCATTTCGTATGTATCGAGCTGGGACTTCTGCAAGTGATTGTTTGGCTAATTCTTGAACACTAGGTACCAACAAAGAACCACCTAGCTTTGTCACTTTTGGTTCCTCCATGAATTAATCTTCAAGCAACAGCTTCCTAATACTCAGATTGATGAACCTCCTCTCCTCTGCTCAATATCAGAGTAAGAACATACTCACACTCTCTCTAATAATTCGTCTATCCTTTTATTGACGTATACGATTTCACCCACGTTTTAGTTATGGGTCCATGCATGTCTAGACGGACTTTGCGTGTTTATTATCGTTTTCGCATCTTGTACTAATAATAATTCAAATAATTTTTGCATGTAGGACATATTACCTTTTCCTTTGAAGATCACTGCTCGTTCAATTTAAGTTTATTTTTTCCTTCCAGAGTTCCACCCTTTAAGAACACTGCTCGTTCAATTATGCGAAGCCAAATTGAACTTTTGTTCATTGAATATTAACATTAGAATGAGCTTGCTTGATGATTTGAACGTTTTGGAATGCTGCATGTTAGAGATAAGAATTAAGTGGACAGCAGAGATCAGTCGTTTTCCCAATCAAAAAATCTAATATAATCAAAATGTTAATTTACGGTCATTGATTTTACTTGAAAATTAGCTCTAGTTCTTTTATCTTGACATTAGCATACATTACAAGTTTGGGTAGTCAAAACGGAAAATGGGTCAATTGTCCAAAAAAATTTAAAACATAGTTCAAATGGACGAATAAAAATTATTATGGGTGAAATGGATAAAAAAATAACGAAGGATGAAACCTGGATTCATCCTGCTTTTTAAACTTAAAAAAATAAATGAGGATGAAACCTGGATGCGTCACTGATGTAAATTAAAAATAAGAAAAAATTTAAAAATGGGTAGGATGGCGACCTTCATCCTCCTATTATTTATATTTTCACTCATTTAAACATTATCAAAATCTAAATGTCTTTTTCACCCAAGAATTATTGATTTTGGTCTTTTTAACCAATTTTGTGTAGTCAAAAAGCCATGTTAAATTAGGTTCAGTTGAGACAGTCATTGAATATTTCTCTGAAAGAGTTGATTACTTTTCAAGTGAGGAATGAAATCGCCTTCAGCAAAAATATAAGGATTTGGTCAGAATTCAGACATCTCAAATGGTTCTACTAGAATAACAGACTTGTACAAATTTAAAATGGATGGTAAATCATTATCTACGAAAAAAAAAAAATAAAAAAAAATAAAAAATAAATAGACGAAGAAGAAGTTTAATGGTAAGGAATGAGTTGAACGCAATCGTGACTCCGGGTTCAGATATTGCAGCTGTGCTTGCGAATGGAGTATCACTCCACTACTAGTCAATAGCCAGTAGTGACTCCTTCGGACGGAGATGTTATATTTATTTTTCATCTTTGCAGGGGTTTGTTTTTTATCGGACCGCAAAGGATAAAATACAGACTAATATGGGTTGATTAACAACCAAATCCAGGAGTACATTGCTAATATATGGGTTGATTTAATTTGACTTCAACTACATGACTTCATCGCCTTCTCTTATTCTAAGCGAGTCGAGGAATGATTTCCCTTCGAGTTTACGTGAAAAGAATTTCTTAAAGTAGTCCTCATACCCAGTTTTTCTGAACAAGGCAGGTGTGTCTGGTGTGATCATGCTAGGTATTGGACCTATTTCCCAATCTGGTCTTGGGTTATGAAATGTTGCAATTGAGAGCCTCCTTAGTGGAGTTTATAGTTGCTCGGTGCTCCACGCTACGGTAAATCCCATTACTCATAATCTGCCATATGCACAAGGAAGCAACAAAGAATTAATATAGTCAAAACTCAAGTATTTGTCCTAGATTTGTATGTTTCGATTTAATCAACTCTTTTTACCTCCAAAGCATCTCCAACGTTCACTATAAAAGCATTAGGTAGAGGTTTAATGGGAACCCATATCTTTTCTTTTTTAATCTGTAATCCATCAACTTCGTTGAGTTGAAGGAGGATCGTCAAACCGCCAACGTCTGAATGTGGTGTTAAGCCGATGACTTGTTCTGGTTGAGGACAAGGAGGATAATAATTCATCCTCATTCGCTGTATCCCGTCTTCAAAATACTCTGCCATGACCCCAGTCTCCATTTGTAGAGCCTTACCCATCAATTCGATGAGAGTCAAGACAAGTCTTTTCACCTCTGAAGAGTAGGATTCAATTGTCTGCCTGCAAGAAGAGATGAATTGCCCAGTTATAATCATATACAAAAACAAATATTGCAATGACATCAACTTTTCCCGAAAGCCAAATAGACAGAGATTGAAGTAACCTGAGAGGTAGCGGGAGTTTGGGAAATAGCCTAGGCTTCCTCATATGTTTGGGAAGAGTGAGCATGTAAAACATATCAGCCCAATCAAGTTTTTGGTCTTCTGAATGAACAAATGCTTGTCCAAATCCTTCTATATCTCCTTCTTCCTGCCAAAATTTCTTCTTCTCGTCCATTGGGAGTTTGAAGAAACCTTCGATATCTGTTTTCACTTTCTCTACCAATGAATTATCGACGCCATGGTTTACCACCTACATCATGCATTAAACTCTATTTACTTGTCAATCGAAATATGTCAGACATCTTTTTATTAATTCCTACCGACCATAAATCAAAATTATTGAATTTTCACATAGATATAAATGTAGGCTATACCTGAAAGAAACCCCATTCTTTGCAAGCAGAGTGAAGCCTCTCCAATTCTAAATCTCCAACGATGGGTTCTGGTGAGAGTAATTTCTCCAAATCGATAACAGGAATTGATAGATCCATCATAGAGGTAGCAGTGACATTAATATTATTACGTAGATTGTCCTGGTCATCGCGTACGTATCGAGCTGGGACTTCTGCAAGTGATTGTTTGGCTAATTCTTGAACACTAGGTACCAACAAAGAACCACCTAGCTTTATCAGTTTTGGCGTCTCCATGAATTAATTTTCAAAACAGCAGCTTCCTGATCAGTTTGATAAATCTCTTCTGCTCTATATCCGAATAAGAACTCACTCACTTACATTATTTGTTTATCCATTCACTGCACTACGATTCCACCCGTGTTTTAATTGATGGTCCCATGTCTAGATTTTTCTGCAGATCTTGCGTGTTTATCATGAACCTTGGGGCCATTTTTTCAACTTGAGGAAACTAGTTGAGTGGTGCACATCAGTAATGCATCACCGACAGATGAACCATGGGACCAGTTTTGCTTATCTAATGAGTCGTCTAATTTGGTTTCTCTAAAAGTTGGTGTGATTGGCTTCTTATTCTCTTTCAATCAGCTAAAATCTCAGTGATGGTGAATGGTGGACCTTGTGGTTTCTTCTCTGTGAGTAGAGGGTTAAGACAGGGAGATCCTTTGTCCCCCATCTTATTTGTGTTAATGGAGGAAGCTTTGAGCAGAAAGTTATCTCAAATGGTCGAAGAAGGTTTAATTAGTCCCATGGTGGAAAGAAAAGGTATTCATCCTACCCATTTATTCTTTGCAGATGATGTGTTTATTTTCATAAATGGTGCTAAAAAGAGTGTATTAAACCTTATGAATCTTCTTGAGCAATACCAAAAAAGTTCAGGTCAAGTCATCAACAAAAATAAAAGCAAAATGTTTATTGATGGAACTTCTGAACTAAGGAAAAAGCAGCTTAAGGAGATAATTCAGATGGAAATAAGTTCCTTCCCTGACAAATATCTTGGAGTCATTCTTACAACGGGGAAGGGTGAAAGTGTCAATCAGATGGCCAATGGTTGAGATGATGCAAAGGAAGCTAGCCATTTGGAAAGGTAAATTACTATCTTTTCAAGAAAGACTAGTTTTGATAAAGTCTACTAAGTAGTATTCCAGGTTTATAATATGGCGATGTATAAATGGCCCTTGATAATTAAAATCTGGAAAGAATCATGAGAAACTTTACGTGGTCTGGAGATGGGGATACAAGGAAATATATTAAATTTTCTTGGAAAAGAGTTTGTACTCCCTTCAGTGAAGGAGGTTTAGGGATTAGAAGGCTTGGTGATCTCAATAGGGCCCTTCTTATGAAAATGATGTGGAAAATTAATACTTCTAAGGAAGACTGGGCTTTGTTCTTTCATGCTAAATATAAAGATAAGAATGGGAGATGGAAAACTGAGTGGCAGAAATCTTCAGTTTGGCCTGGTTTGAAATGGGCATGGCAAATGATGAAAGAAGACACAAGATGGATTATAGGGGATGGTGAAAATATATCAGTCTGGTTTGATAATTGGATAGAAGATGGTGCCTTGTATGATAGATTTGCACATCACAGCTATGTTATTGAGAATAAAAGCTTGAAAGTTTCTGATATTTTATTAAATGGAGAATGGTCTTTAAATAGTGAACTTCATCAGATCTTTAATAATCTTCAACCACCAAGTGATTGGGGGAGAGGATACTATGATATGGACAAGAACATTAAAAGGAGATTTTTTTGACATCAGTGGCGATTGATAAAATGAGACATAAAGAACGACCAGTCATTTGGTCAAAGAAAAATATGGTCTCATTTTCTCCCATCCTTCAATTGCTAGTAATGTTTGGAAGCTTATTCAAGGTATTTATGTGGATGATCAATGCATGATTAAGAATGGATATGAAATAGTTTCAAGATGTCGCATTTGTGAGGCTGGAAGACAACATGAATCACTTTGCTATGGGATTGTAGCTTTAGCTCTGAAATTTGGAAATGGATCTGCAAAGTATTTAAGTTCACAAAGTGCCTACTTCTTTTGAAGATGTATGGAAAAAGCACAACTGCAGGTCCTCACGTCAAACAAATCGATAAATGCATCATGCGATTCTAAAGGAATGTGGTTTTAGGGAAAGAATAACAAATTCTTTGAAGAGATTAATCCAAATAAGCGAGATTCAAAAGGAATCATGAAATTAGTAAATGAGAGTGGATTGAGAATTACAGGGCACCAAATGGAATCAAAACTATGATCAAGAAATCATTGACAAATTTCATTTAGGGAAAAGACTATCCAAATTTCAATTCATTAAGACATGCTATTGGTATCCTCCCCGAACAAGATAGTGTGATGTTTTGTTGTGATGGCTCATCATTTGGTAATCCCCGGGTTCTCAGGTATTTGGTGTTGTAATTAGAGATTCAAATTGTCGGGTCTTAGGTGCTCTCACCGGTGGCATTGGAGTGGCTTCTAACTATCTTGCGAGAATCTTATGGGATTATGTGTGCTTTGGAATTAGTTGTGCAATGGAATAAGTTGAAGATAATTATTGTTTCGGACTCTCAATCATGGCAGATTTTGCTCTGAGGAAAGGTTCCATGGTTTCTTAAAGGAAGATGGAGTATTGTTACAAGGAAGCTCAATTCAATTAGATATCAACATTGTTACTGAGAGGTCAACTTTTCACCGACAATATGGCAAAGAAGGGAGCTTCTTTAGTCATCTTTGGAATTAGACATATTTACATTGGTAGACCTCAATGTCTACCAAGAGTGGAAATGCCAAATGTTGAATACTACTGATTTAGTTGATAAGGGAGGTTCAGACTTAAGTTTTGGGCGATTATTTGGGTCAAGTTTCATTTTGCTTAAAATTGTAACTTCTTGTATTAGGGCTTGTTGCTTTGTTATTATTTTTCTTTCTTAATGTTGTAATTGGGTTGTAATTTGGCCTTTTTTAATAAAAGTATGTGATTCAGAAAAAAAAAAAAAAATGAGTCGTCTAATTTGTGGCTCTCCATTTTTGGGATTTTCCTTTTTAACAATAATTGTATTTTTGGTTTGGAGATTAGGTCGTATGCCCTCTCCATTATATACTTTCCTTTTACTCCTTTGACTGATACTTGCTCAATTTCTGAATTTTGGTTGTTAATATATTTCGCCTTTGTTCATCTTAGCATGCTTCATAGCTTAGGATGTCGCTACGTGCATCTGCCAAATATTTACTTCTACAAAATCATTTACTTTTGGTTAGTGTTTCACTTCCATCAAATGGACAAATTCCTGATTCTTTACAATATTGTGCTAGCTAGTCTTTAAATTTTAGATCTCTCTGATAATAAGATTTCAGGTACGATTCCTTCTCAAATTTGTACATGGCTACTTTATCCAACAACCTTAGATCTTTCCGGAAATCAACTTACTGGTGCTATACCTATAAATTTAGCTAATTGTACGTATTTATATAAACTTAGGCTGTCAAATAATCGTTTATCTGGCCAAATTTCTTATCAATTATGTAGTCATGCATCTTCGTCTAAAAGATTTAACTGATGGTAATAATGATTTTGTCTGGTTGAATTCCGTTTATCTCGAGTACTTTTAGTCCTGCTGCTTTTAAGGGAAACAATGGACTTTACGTTGCACCTTTTGTCGATAAGCGTTTGCCTCTCACTGGCTGTGAGAAAACTGATCGACTTTGCAGGTTGATTCTTTATGGTGCTGTTACTTTGGGATTTATACTTGGATTTTGGGGTTTGTTCTTACAGCCACACATGCCTACAGTAAAATCTGTAGGGCAACTCTTTTGGGTCCCAGGACTATCAGTTAACTAGTCATTTCATTTGTACTGTTGACCGCATTTTAGAGCCTTTACTCTTCCGTCAATCAAACCTAACATCGTGTGAACTGAATAATCACTTTTGCTTTCCTTTTGAACAGGGGCGGAACTTCATATAAACTTGGGCTTAAGCCAGCCCAAAATCAAAAAAAAAAACTCACAATTTCACCGTGGTTTTGAGTTTGGCAAAAAAATATCAAGCCTAAAACAGGAACTAAAACAGAGGCTTAAGCCAACCCGCCAAATCCAATTAGTTTTCAAGCCACCCACCTTAGTTTCCAGTTCTGCCACTGCTTTTGAAGCAACGAATAAGTACTTTGGATATATTTGGACAGTAAAGGACACGTGGTCAAAAATACTTCATCTGCTAAAAAAGAGACACGTGTACGACACTCTTTTCTCATCTTTGACAATCGGAAAATGCACGCTGCTGCTCCATAAAAAGAGTTCACGTCCGCCAAAACACTCCTCAAAAGAAAGCTCCAATCGGCCGGCCATGCTGTCTATAAGCTACTTACTCAAAAGAAAATAGGCCTCATGCTTGCTCTTGGATGACACCCGGCCTGGGCATCACTGCTCCAGCAGCTTATCAGGGCCGGCCCTCAAGATGATGATGCCCGAAACAAGCAGCTTCAAAAATATTGCCCCATCCAACGTTTTCTAGCCATTTGACCAAGTCAGTGTGCGTTGACCATTAGTGAAAAGTTAATTGTATATATAATTTGAGGAGAAATTGCTGGCCTCACATTGAAAGTCAGCCCAAAAGCTTGAATTCTAGAGCTCCTAGCCCCCTACCAATAGAAATCGAGGATTTCCAATATAATTGCCGATTTTTCGAGCGCACCAAACACCAGTGGTCTGAGAAGACAAAAGCTTTGAGAATGTCTCTAAGAAAACACAATTTCACTTTGTCAAAAGCCTTAGAAAAGTCAAGTTTAAGGCCCATGACTCCCCATTTATCTTTTTCCTTTTTTTCTTCATAGTGTGTACAAGTTCATCAGCAATAATGATATTATCATGGATATGTCTGTCAGGAACATAAGCTGCTTGAAAAGGACTAATCATTCTACTTAATTAATAATGGTTTCATTTTATTCGCAATTATCTTGGAGATGATTTGTATTTTGAGTTACATAAAGAGATGGGTCTAATCTCAGTTGGACTAGCAGGATTGTTATTTTTGGGGATCAGAGTTAGGAAGGTGTGATTCATCTCCTTTAAGAGATGTTTCGAATCAAAGAAAATATTGACAGTTTTCCAAACACCATCTATTAGAAGGTCAATATTCTCTTTGTAAAACCAGTGGGAAACCATCAGGCCTGAGACAGTGCAGGGAGTCATTTGGTTAATATTATCTATAATCTCTTGCTTAGTAACAAGTCTAAGCAAGTTTAAATTCTCACTATTTGAAATACAGAGGTCTATACAATTGAGAATCTCATGATTTCTAAATGGATTTGAAGATGTCCTTATATATATAAAATGATTAATTAAAAGGGTTTCAAGATCAACTCTATCATTAACCCACGCGCCCATTATCCAATTTGAGTGCACTCATGTGATTAACACTATAGGAAAAATATACATCTACAACTAGAGATTTACAACACTTTTCTAAACATCGTAGAAAGTCCTATGTTTTACAACTGGTTTCAAAGGAAGAGTTTCCATATATCATCACTGCCAACCCTTAGGAAACAAGGGGTTGCGCTAAGAAAACAAACGACAACTCCTTAAGCAAAACAGTTGTGACGATATTTAACTATAACAACTCTGTTCCATATATGTAGTGACCTAGCCTATCACAATTCTGACAAGTATTGTTGAAGAACACAGAAATATGATGATGAAAAAAAGTTTAGAGGGGAGATTCGAACATGAACCTACTGCATGGAAGTCTAGCTCATCAACCACCCTTTCATTTCACAAGTTTCGATTTTTTTTTTTTTTTTTTAAATAGAAACTTATAAAAACACTTATAAGTGTTGTTGAAGTAAAAATATACTAATGTTGGAAAAAATGAAGTTATAGGGGAGATTCGAACATGAATCTACTGCATGGACGTCTAGCTCATCAACCATCCTTACCGTTCACAAGTTTTGGCTCTTTTTTTTCTTTTTTTAATAAAAAAGTATAACAACACTTATAAGTGTTGTTGAAGTAAAAATATAGAACATTAGAAGAAATGAGGATGGGGATTAGATCCTCAACCTCCCCGTATGGAAGTCTACACCACTAACCATACTTATACTATTACATGTTATAATCGAGTTTGTGGTTCTTTAATACACTAACTTTATGACAACCCATCATAAGAGTTGTAAAACAAAATGTAATGCTCAAAAATAATGCTCGAGTGAGCGAGCGCAAACAACACTCTAAGCCTTCTTCCTCGTAAACAATCACATACACGCCTTCTCTGTAAATAATTACATACATTTTCACTATCATGTAATATTTGCTTTACTCACTTCGAGATAAAGGGTACTACGGTAATTTTCACAGTCTCCATAATATTTATTACCTTTATTTCTAGTAAGGGCAATATGGTGATTTTAACAATTTATAATATTTAGTTTAGTTATTTTCCGATAAACGTGGTCTGGTCATTTTCATAGTCTTCATAATATTTATTGCATTAATTTCCAAGAAGGGTAATATGGTCAAATTCACAAGCAGTAATATTTACTTTACTTTTTTTTTCGATAAGGATAGTCAGTCACTTTCACAATCTCCATAATATTTATTGCACAAATTTCCATGAAGGGTAATATGATCATTTTCACTATCTGTAATATTTACTTTACTTTTTTTCGATAAGGATGGTTTAGTAATTTTCACAATCTCTGTAATATTTATTACCTGTACTTCTAGTAAGGGTAATATGGTCATTTTAACTCAGGTAATCTTCGAACCTGGGATGTTCAATTCTGATATATTTCTTATCCAATTCTGATATATTTCTTACCTGTAAATGGATGGATTCGTCGTTCTTACCAAGTTTCTGACTTAGAGTAGTCAACTCGCGGCCATGTTTCGATCTCAAAGCATGGTATGCATAGAATATGCATAAATAAGGTTTTTTTTAAGGTTTCGTAGAATATATCGAAGGAATCTTACTTGTAAATGGATGGATTCGTCGTTCTTACCAAGTTTCTGACTTAGAGTAGTCAACTCGCGGCCAGCTTTCGGTCTCGGAGCATTGTATACATAGAATATGCTGAAATAAGGTTTGTTTAAGGTTTCGTAGAATATACCAAAGGAATCTTTCCTGTAAATGGATGGATTTGTCATTTTACCAAGTTTTTGACTTAGAGTAGTCAACTCGCGGCCAGGTTTCGATCTTAGAGCCCGGTATGCATACAATATACATAAATAAGGTTTGTTTAAGGTTCCGTAGAATATTTCGAAGGAATATTACCTGTAAATGGATGGTTTCTTCGTTCTTACCAAGTTTCGACTTAGAGTAGTCAAATCGCGGCCGAGTTTTGATCTCGGATCACAGTCGCATATAATATGCGAGTAATAGGTTTTTTTTTTAAGTTTTCGTAGAATATCTCGAAGGAATCTTACCTGTAAATGGATGAATTCACCGTTCTTACCAAGTTTCATACTTATAGTAGTCAACTCACGGCCAGGTTTCGATCTCTGAGCCTGGTATGCATATAATATGCAGAAATAGGTTTTTTTTTAAGGTTTCGTAGAAAATTTCTAAGGAACCTTACTTGTAAAAAGAATAGTTTCTTCGTTCTTACCAAGTTTCTGACTTATAATAGTCAACTCGTGGCCATGTTTCGATCTCTGAGCCTGATTTGCATACAATATGCACAAATAGGTTTGTTTGAGGTTTCGTAGAATATACGGAAGGAATCTTACCTATAAATGGATAGATTCGTCGTTCTTACCAAGTTTCTGTCTTAGAGTAGTCAACTCGCGGTCAGGTTTCGATCTCTGAGCCTAGTATGCATACAATATAAAGAAATAAGGTTTGTTTAAGGTTTTGTAGAATATTTCGAAGGAATCTTACCTGTAAATGGATGGTTTCTTCGTTGTTACCAAGTTTCTGACTTATAGTAGTCAACTCGCGGCCAGGTTTCGATCTCTGATCCTGGTATGCATACAATATGCAAAAATAGGTTTGTTTGAGGTTTCGTAGAATATTCCGAAGGAATCTTACCTGTAAATGGATAAATTTGTCGTTCTTACCAAGTTTGTGACTTAGAGTAGTCAACTCGCGGCCAGGTTTCGATCTCGGATCCTGAGTACGCATACAATATCTGCAATAGGGTTTCTTTAAGGTTTCGTAAAATATCTCGAAGGAATCTTTCCTGTAAATGGATGAATTCGTCGTTCTTACCAAGTTTATGACTTATAGTAGTCAATTCACGACCAGGTTTCGATCTCTGAGCCTGGTATGCATACAATATGCAGAATAGGTTTTTTTTAAGGTTTCGTAGAATATTTTGAAGGAATCTTACCTGTAAATGGATAGTTTCTTCGTTCTTACCAAGTTTCTGACTTATAGTAGTCAACTCGCGGCCATGTTTCGATCTCTGAGCCTGATTTGCATACAATATGCACAAATAGGTTTGTTTGAGGTTTCGTAGAATATTCCAAGGAATCTTACCTGTATATGGATAGATTCGTGTGCTCTTACCAATTTTCGACTTAGAGTAGTCAAATCACGGCTGTGTTTCGATCTAGGAGCATGGTATGCATAGAATATGTAAAAATAAGGTTTGTTTAATATTTCGTAGAATATACACGTAGGAATCTTACTCCGTAAATGGATGGATTCGTCTTTTTACCAAGTTTTGACTTAGAGTAGTCAACTCGCGGCAAAGTTTCGATCTCGGAGCCTGGTATGCATATAATATGCAAAAATAGGGTTTTTGTAAGGTTTCATAGAATATCTTGAAGGAATCTTACCTGTAAATGGATGGTTTATTCGTTCTTACCAAGTTTCTGACTTATAGTAGTCAACTCGCGGCGGTGTTTCGATCTCGAGCACTGATTTGCATACAATATGCATAAATAAGGTTTGTTTAAGGTTTTGTAGAATATTTCAAGAATCTTACCTTAAATGGATGGATTCGTCGTTCATACCATGTTTTTGACTTAGAGTAGTCAATTTCGATGATGTATCATGCTAAGTTTGAAGTCGGAACCCTCTCAGAGCTTTTTGGTTCATAGATTGTATGCTACTATACCAAGTTTAAATTTCAAATCGACATTGAGCATCATACTTATCGATTTTGGTGATGTATCATGCTAAGTTTGAAGTTGGAACCCTCTTCGAGCTTCTTGGTTCATAGTTTGTATGTTATTATACCACATTTGAAGTTCGAATCGACACTAAGCTTCATATTCATCAATTTCGATGATGTATCATGCTAAGTTTGAAGTCAGAACCCTCTCAGAGCTTCGTGGTCCATAGATTATATGCCATTATACCAAGTTTGAAGTTCGAATCGACGCTGAGCTTCATGTTTATCGATTTCTATGATATATCATGCTAAGTTTTAAGTTAGAACCCTCTCAGAGCTTCAGAGTTCATATTTTATATGTCGTTATACAATATTTGAAGTTCGAATCGACTATGATCTTCATATTCATTGATTTCAATGATATATCATGATACGTTTGAAGTCAGAACCCTCCCAGAGCTTCTTGGTTCATAGTTTCTATGCCTTTATACCATGTTTGAAGTTCCAATCGACTATGAGCTTCATATTTATCGATTTCAATGATATATCATGCTACGTTTGAAGTCAGAACCCTCCCAAAGCTTCTTGGTTCATAGTTTTTATGTCGTAATACCATATTTGAAGTTCGAATCGACACTGAGATTCATATTTATTAATTTAGATGATGTATCATGTTAAGTTTGAAGTTTGAGCCCTCCTGGAGCTTCTCAGTTCATAGTTTGTATGCCATATACCACATTTGAAGTTCGAACCGACGACATTGAGCTTCATATTTATCGATTTCGATGATGTATCATGCTAACCTGAGTTTACCAGTGTGAACTAAAGCTACTTCATGATCTATATGACTTTTCAAAATTACTTCATGACTTATGCGGCTAGTCGAAATCCAAACTGGAAGCGCAAAGAGAAATCACAAAAACACAAAGAGAAAGCACAAAGAAACACACCAATTATAGAATTCATTTTTCATTTTCCCGATTCATTCTTATATATTTTTTGGATTTTCTTATATCAGAATGTCGATAAAAATGTCCTAAATTTATTAATATTTTTTTTGGATTTTTTTTCTTCATGTCGAAGGTTGATAATAAACCGAATACATGAGTTCGTATTAGCACAAAGAGAAACACAAATGCTTTTCAATCCGTATGAGCATCACAAATACAATATCAACCGTCCGATTCTTTCTCAATTCGTATGAGTAGATCAAACGAAATCTGGTCCGCCCATCATTTTCATTCACCCACCAAACCCTCCCTCAACCACTTGAGCTCTATCTCTTTCTCTCTTTATTCGCCTCCTCATTCTCTCTTTCTCCGCCTCCTCTTCCTCTCCCCCGAAGAACACCTCTCTTCTTTAGCGGTGAAGCAGTGTTGTATTGATTCTAGCAAATCCTAATTCACATAAACCCTAATTTATAGAAGCCCTAACTACCAGCAAATCCTAGATTTCAAAACAAAAATAAAAACCCCCAAATATGTGATGACAAAGACGAGAAGAAATGGAAGGATTTTATGATAATTTATGAGATGGTTCTGGTGGGTTTTTCACGAAGATGAAGATTGAAGTGGTAGTTCAGAGTTACATCGGATCAGGATTGTTGGGTGTTGGTTGAATTTGGAGATTTGGACAGAATCAGTGAAGGTGGTGGTGACTTCGTTGATAAAAGGGAAAGAAGAGATTGGTGTTTGTGAGCTGCAAATGAAGAATTCTAGTGTTAAGGTGGTGGTGATTTCATCGACAGAGAAGATCTAAGATGTTTGATTGATGAGTATATTTGTAATGGGTATGATTGAATTGGCTTCTGAAATTGATGACATTAGTTTTCACAAACAAGTTAGATTCGAAATTGGATGGGAAGAGAAGATTCAGATGAGTTGGGATGACGAAAATGAAATGAAGATCGAGAAAGAAAGAGATGGAACTGAAATTAGATAAAGAATCAGAGATTTGTTGGTCTTGAAATTGATTTGCATCTGGTGAAATGGAATTAGCTGGTGGAGTTGGATGATACAAGATTTGATGCCTTTGAGATGGTGGTATTGAAATGCTATTACAATTGATGGTGTTGTTGAATCTGACAAGGGTTATTGAGATGAGAATATATAGATGGTTACTGGTGGTGCTTCAGTTTCGGATGGTGTTGGAATGCATATAATGGGGGAGCCCACTTTCCTCATGTCTCCGAAATTGTCAAGGCAGTCTAACTATGGTGTGCGTCTGTGGCTCTTTCAGGAGGTTATCAAGATGACAAGGAATTTGGAGAGTGGTTCCTCTACATAGGAAGGTTTAGCTTACAAACTCTTGTTTTGATATTGTATATTGATGCTTTATTGCTCATCTGCCATCTCATGTTAATGTTTTACTGCCTAGACTCTAGTGGTTAATTTAATGAAATCCATTGTCTGATAAACAGTGGGGAAGAGATGTACATCAAATTTAATAAAAAACTCATGTGCTTCTTCTATGACTTCTGAATTTAGATAGTTTTAGTTGACTGTACCATTTTTGCATTCATTCTATGTCATATTCTCTCTTTACCATTCAACGCCGTCTTTAGACAAATGGCATAAACTTTATTTGTCCATTTGTAATTGAAGGTTCAACAATTTTCTTAATGTGTGACATAGAATAGATCTATCGATAAACATACTTCATTTAAAATCGGTTCATGGCTTATATGAAAAGCCAAGAGCCGGAGTTATATTTATTCTTATCTCAATTCGCCTTGGTTTCTTTATGGAGAGATTGTGAAAGCTTATTTCTTTGCTCTAGCTATGCATATTTAAGGTTGTCACAATATAGTGTTCTTTTTGTTGCTTTTATGGGTTTGTCACTATCCTTGAGAAAAAGGAACCGATATACAGTTCAGCTGAAATACTTGAGATAGTAAGCATATTAAATTAAATCCCTAATATGAGGGATTCAGATTATAATCTAGATTTGAGATGTAATAATTTGGTCAAATTATACATGAAATACTTAGAGCAATAAATATAAATGGTTTGATCACAATTTGACGCATATATGAAAAACTATAATGGAAACAAATTCATGTATAATTTGACAACCTATAATGCTTGCTTATTCAGTGATCTAAGAATGTTTTTGGGAAAGATTATGACATGTTTATCATCCCTGTTCAATCCAATGACCCAATAATGCTTTCTTATGCACCGAGTTTACTGTTTAGGTGCACCTTATTATAATTTTTGTGATGATTAATTTTCTGATGCAGTAACTGAACAATGTACTATCGGAATTGATGTTGGTGAACTAGATAGGAGTGACATCAATGGCTAAGACATCTTCGTACCCCGGCTAAGCCCCATATTTGTTGGCCAAATTCGAAGTCAAGATGATGTTGGTTAACCGGATAGGAGTGGAAAAGAAAGGTTAATAACCCAACGTTGATTACTGCACGAAGACAAAAAAAATTACGAGGGATTAGTAACCATTAATCAATAACCATGCCGCAAAGATAGTGCGCAATAAGTTCGGAAACAAGCAACTCGAAAATAGAAAGTTCATCCACAAGACGGATGAGCAATGATAAGGAATACCTGAAAGGTGTCCAATCCCATTTTTATTTTATTTTATTTCCATCTCTTGTTAAAGTTATCTTATGAATTTGAGATATTTGTTAACCTTTTCTTATTGGTTATCTTTTAGGAGATGGGATTGATCAGGTTGAAATGTGAGGCTAAGCTAAAAGGAGGATTCTATGTTAACCCTGAAGCTAAATTGATTTTTCTAATCCATATTCGTTGGGTAAGCTTTTACTGATTATATTCACATGTTGCACTTCACATTTTATCCAATGTTACTCCCTTCAAACAGCTTATGTATCTGTTCTCAGTTTCACTTGTGTTTGCAGCTATCTTGATGGAACTAGCTCATTGCGATCAACTAAAGGCATCGGCAAGGATATAGTTGTTAAGTATTTCCATGCGAAATTGTAGTTGCTTATTAGGTATATAGTTTCTTAGATACAGATTGTTTTTATAATATTTGTACTACACAGATTTTTTAAATTTACTTAACATAATTTGTATACGCTCAGAACCTAGGAATTCTTCTAGTTACACTAGTCATTCAGGTTCTGTGTCTATCTCTTGTAGTTTAGATTCTCAGCCTATTTTGTGGGGCTTTAATTTGGGTTGTTTGGTCAGACATTTACATACCCACTAGATGTTGTTAGGAGACCGATGCAGGTACCTATTGGGTTTTCTGTGTCCGCATATTCTATCTTAAGTATTCGTAACGACATTCAGTTTATTGAAACAAAATCTATACTGCGACATACGTTGATTGCGTACGACATGATGAAGTCAATTTAAACTTTCTTTTTTTTGTAACTCAACTTAAATTTGCTTTCTTTCGTTTTTTTTTCTGTGCATATTGTTCCTGAAGTAGCTATTGGATTCACGACGTACGACATGATGAAGTCTTGGCTACGAGTTTCTTTACTAACTTAATTGTGTATGTGTTTTGTATCAGCAAGGATATGTGAAACTACAAGAAGCACAAAGCAATCTAGTAAGGAATTGCCAAGAAGAGAAATTTCGATTAGTAAGTTACAAACAACCCAAAGTCTTTGATTTTGAAATTCAGCATGCTAATTGTTTCCTGGCATGCTGATCCTACATACTGTCTTTTTTTCTTTCAATGTGCAGGTCGGCATACGTATTTTTGGATATCTTTAGTTCCCCTATTTATAAGCTTGGTAATCTATCGAGCTCTTTATACATGTTTTCATGATTTCATATTCCACCAGTCTTCGCTTTTTGATTCGCTTTCCTGGCATGCTGATCAACAGTCTTTGCTTTTTGATTTGGTTATCTCTTTTGTATTGTCATATATGTGATTGTTGTATGCTATCTCTAACCAACTAAATTTGGTTTACACTCTTACATGTGCTGAATTTTCTTGTTTAACATCCACTACAGGAAAAATATACATTTGTTGTCATACGGATCAAGGCAAACTGAATTTTCCCTTTCTTTCTGGTTTGCGATTGTGTTAATGAACCTTTTAACTTAGATATGACTTGTCTGAATCAACGATTTAGTTACTTTCTTCTTTTTTGTAATTTTGAACCCAAGTGTAAACTGCAGTGATGAATTGTGTAACCAATACAATACAATACAATGAATTTTTATTTGAATTCATAATTCAAGTTCCAATATAGTGTAATTTGAGCTTGGATCAGATTTAGTTTGGGTTTCAGCTCTAACTTTCGGCAATTCGGTTTCAACTATAATTTTTTTTTTCAAAATAGTTTTATGAATACAACTTCTAATAAGAGTTGTGTTCCATATTTCAACTACACAAACCAGAGGTGGTGAAAGAATGTCTTTACAACATAACTAGGTGATGTCCAACATAGTTCTACAACTCTAACAAGTGTCGTGCAAATCTTATTCATAATAGTAATAAGTGTTGTGTTACATATTTCTATGATACACATCCTAGGTTTTCTAAGATAGTCCTTCAACTTATACAAGTGTTGTGTTACATATTTCTACGATACACATCCTTTGTTGTCCAAGATATTCCTACAACACAAGCAAGAGTTGTGTTAGGTTATAAAAAAATCGAAAGAGAATCACAACTTTGGCAAAATATTGTCGAACCATGAATCACATCACCCTTTACAACCCTTGTCAACCATTGTAGAAAAAGCTTGGACTTTCTATAATACCCCGTTCCACAATGCATGAAATGGAGTTGTCGTAGGGGTTACTACAACTCTTATCTAGTGTCGTCAATGATGATTTTTCCCTGTAGTGTAAAGTGCTTTCTCTTATTGGCATAATTGTGATAAAAACCAATGTTTCTATCAAAAGATTTATAAAACTCTTTCATATAGTTCTGGGCATAAAAGTCTTCTTGGACTTTTTGCTAATGTTCTAGATCAAACTCTACTTGTTTAATCAATTCCATTGGAGAATGATGAAGATTATTAATTAAGATCATGGAGTTGACTATTAAGAGTTCTAACTTTATGATCAATGTTTCCAAAGTGTTAGATATTCCATAATTTAAGGTCTTTTTGAAAAATATCAGCCTATTAGTAAGCTGGAAAGCATGGAGCCTCTAAAATCTTTAGAGTATGCATTATTAATGATATCTCTAACATATGGATCTCTACTTCAACGTTTTAAATACCTGTTGGGTTTAATACCTTGATAAGACATATGATTTGTCTCCAAGATAATAATTATATAGTCACTGCCAATGGTATCAATATGATGCACAGGGGAAGACCCATAGTGATATAACCAGTACCATTTACCGGAGCCATGTCTAGTCTAACATAAATGCAGTTATTGCTTGACTGTCTATTGTTCCAAGTGAACCTATTACCAACATAACCTAAATATGAGAGGTCTGTATTATCTAAAATGGAAATAATCTCAGGAAATTAAGTAGTAGTCGGTGCACTGAAAGTTGATCTTTCATGAGCATGCACAGTGATATTTAAATCACCTATGATAATCCATGGAACGTTGGCTCTAGAGCCAACTTCACCAATATATTTCCATTGTTCCATCTTCTCTTCATGGTACACAGAGCCATAGAGGAAAGTGGATAGAAATTCCGGCTTATTAGGGTCCAGGTAAATCATAGCATTTATCATTTTGTCAGTGTTGTGAACAATCTGACATTGAAAACTAGATATCCAAATAAGCGAAATACCACCAGAACAACTAATTGAAGGAAAAATAAGTTGGCTATTCGAATCTCCTAAGATATTGATTCATCATAAAAGATTTATTCTTATTTTCACATAGAAAAATCATGTCAAGCTTTTAACTCCTGATCAAATCTCAAAGTGAGTTCTTGTAGTAGGGTTGCTGAAGCCCTGACAATTCCACGACAGAATTTGCATTTCCGAAAAGTGAGAACAAGTTACGTGTAGCTTTATTTTACTACTAGAACTTATAGTCTGAAAATAGTACTGTAAATATGAATAAATTGTAGTGACAATATCAGTAGATTGGGAAGGGTAAACACAAACAATAGTGACAAACCTATAACTCTATATTTATGGTACTGAGAATAGATCAAATGAGCTTCAGGGGTGAATTTATAATAATCTAGGAGATGTAACATCTAACTGTGTGTATAATAAAACTAGCAGGACAATTAAAATTTCCCCCTAATAATAAAGCAAGTCTAAAGTTTCGATAATCACCAAATGAAATTGAGAAAATAAAATGACAGACAATTGAGAACGAGTAATTATATTTGAAATGGAGCTTAAAATAGAGAAAGGGTGATGAAAAAATCTGATTTGTTCCATTTCGTTCAATTCAATAGCAGGGAGATGGTGCAACATAGGATTTGATTCTCTACATCTTCCATGTTCAAATCGTAAGCTTTATAACCAGAAGTCTCGAGCTCTGATTCATCGCCTCTGCCATTAACAATCACAGTTGAAGAATCTTTGAAATTAGGGTTAGGGTTTTGAGAGTTCATATCGATAAGGATGTAGTTATCCTCTAATCCGGAGTCTCTACTTCTTTTATACTTCTTTGAGTCGGGTTCATCCTCATCTGGCCCATTAATCCCAATAGGAAAACTATCAGTCCCATTTCCTCTTGCAGTCTCAGACAAACTGTTTTGCATTGCTTCAACCATATGCGCATGAATACTCTTGAAACGCAGATTCTGTCATGCCGGAAATGAATATATTCCACGCCCTTTCTTCACACATCTCATCATTATGATCAATTGTAAAGCACTTAGGACAAATTTTTCTAGGTTGCTTCTCAAAGTGATATACGCACCACACTTTTTATTTAGTTGCATTGAGGAGCCAATTTCCTCTTTTGAGTGGTTGAGATCTACTTCTATTTTTGAAGAAACCACTCTACCGTTAATTGTACTTCCCTTACTACCATCCTTTTTAATCTTTCTTCCAATATCTTGACATAACTTATCAATGATCCAATCATCCAAATGTTGTAGGTCATGACAGAGAAGACTTAACGAGTAAATTCATATTTTTCTATTGGGATATAATTATCGTACATCTTGTGAACAACAAGATGTTCACGAAGTATCCGTGGAATCCTATCCAAAACATCCTTAACATCCTATGGAGTTTTGAATTTAAAGACATAAAGATTCCTACCCATGGTATGTATTTCAACTCTTCTTAGTCTTCTCCATATAACGTTAACGTCACTATGCACCTTTTCATAATCAATATCATTTTTTGAAACAATCTTCCCAATAAGAACATAGTTTATATTATTGTAAATAATCTTCAGTTATTTGGAAATTTGAGCTAAATGGAGCAATTAAATCTTTTTATTAGTAAGATTTATTATTATGACATTAACAACCTTGTATGTCCAGCGAAATTTGGGTCAACACGAGGAATATAACTTGGGCGGACTTGGACAGTACTTCCATGAGTCTCACGGGTTCGATGGGTAATTTGGCCAAAGGATTCCTAACTCGGGTCTGCCTCGGCCAAGCCTCCTAGCCCGCCCAACCAACCCAAGTCCCACCCTTAGCAGTGAAGCCTACAGCTTCATGGATCAATCCTTGTAATATCCAAATTTAGAAAACAACTATTATAAATGAAATACGACCGTTAATGGAGTTAAAAATGTCCATATCCAGGATATGGGAAACACAACTGTTCCCAATGGGTTTAAAGAAAATCAAATCCACGTCACTTCCCATTTAAAGACCACAACTGGTACCCTATTATAATCAATTGAAGGGTTCTTCGCAAAATGTAGAAACATGAGATTAAAAACTTTGAAAGGGAAAAAAAACAAAAACTAAGATACTAGCAATATTAATTCTATTAACAATCAGAAAACTTAAATAAAGACATGTACATGAACTAGCATGAAACAGCAAGATAAAATCATGAAAGCATGTAAACAAGCATGTAACGTCAAGGTTTTCCAAGTTCCAAAAAAGGACAATAGGGAAGAGTTATAGCGCGTTTAGATACACATCCAAGTAGCTATTTGACTTCTAGAAGTTAAAAAGCAAAAAATCAGTTTGAGTGTGGAATTTCAGAACGATTTCTAAAAGCAGAAAAGTCGACTTTTTGTGATGCAAAAAATCTGGACTTTTGACTTCTACTTTTGACTTTTGCTTCTGGAGAAGCAGAAATCAGAAGGAGAATTGTATCCAAACGCACTATTAAAGTTGCTATCTTCTTCTCAATTACAATAAAAGAAAGTATGAATATAATTATATATGCTTATGCTCTTAATTAAAGCCAGTGGTGTAATAAAAGATTCAAAATATACCAACATGGCGATTAAACTGAAGTTATTAAATAAAATCTACTCAATCATTCATATGCATATCCCATCATCAATTTACTTAAGCAAAAAAACTAATACATGTTGAATTAAGTTTCCTTTTGGGTCTTTGACCATCTCTTTTTCTAGTTCTTCTTAGACTTGTCTTGGTCCTTCTTAGACTTATTGTCGTGCAAAAGTGGATATGAGTAGTACTCGAGGAAATTTCATAGATGTGCGGAGTCTGCGGACAATTATGTACAGTCAGTTGTTAATTATGTTGCACTATATATATGTCCATCTCCCGTTTTTGCGAATGACTAACACTACAATTACCTAACAACTAATTAACTAATGAGAACAGTAACTACTCTAACAGCCTAACGGTCAATTGCGAGTTGGCTGATAAATTCACTTGAGTCTGACCTAAATGTTAGACCTTACTGATTAAATCTTACAAATTATTCAATACATACAGACATGAGAAGAAAAATGAAGAAATGTTATTAATGGTTTCAACTTGAATAAAGAAACAAAAATACATGACAATGCATACTCGTAGTCTTCTAGTCAAGCCAAATCTCATGACACTACTGGCTTATATATATAATTGGGTGTCCCCATTAAGAAAATAGCCGAGCATATACTTTTATTCTATATATGGGATAGTTATCCCATTACATATTTAAGTATAAAACTAGTTATAGTAACTTATAAGATAAGGTGCAGCACCAATCCAAACTCCCTTCTAATACTCCCCCAGAATTCAACACTATCTATAAAAAGACGTACGAAAACGAAGTTAAATTTACTCAACCCGGCTGTACTAGAGATACCTCAATACCTCCTAACAGTTACGGTTAGTTTTCTCTGCTTATTTCCTACTTAGTATTCTTGGTATTTATGTTTACTAATGATTTTGTTATTCAACATAGTTTTTTCATTTTCTAAATAAGCATGAACTGATCTCTTTTTCGTTTGCGCGAAGGTGCAGTTTCTAGCCAATCGTTATGGTGACAATTAGAGTGAGAGAGTCATCTGTAGTCAAACCAGCAGAAGCAACACCAAACGTGTGTTTATGGACGTCAAATATGGACCAGTTGTATACAAATCACGCACAAGCTGTGTACTTTTACAAGCGTCCATTAATAAACAGTTCTTCTTCTTGTTCTGACGATGATTTCTTTAATTCTAATGTACTAAAGGATGGTTTAAGCAAAGCTCTCGTTACTTACTACCCAATTGCTGGGAGATTGAAGAGAAATGAGTTAGATAAAGGTAGAACTGAAATCGATTGCACTGGTGAAGGCGCAATATTTATAGTGGCAGAAACAGATTCTTGCGTCGAGGATCTTGGTGAATTCACTCCTAATGAACAACTTATGCCTCTCATTCCTAATTTTGATAATAATAACGATATTTCTTCATATCCACCCCTTTTGGTTCAGGTAACCAAGCTTAATTTTCACTCATCCGAGTTCTGATTTATAAATGCCTTAGTTTATTGGGGAAACTCTGAATGACAATTGAGAATTTGAGAGT
This sequence comes from Papaver armeniacum, assembly GCA_023531295.1. Taxonomy (NCBI): domain Eukaryota; kingdom Viridiplantae; phylum Streptophyta; class Magnoliopsida; order Ranunculales; family Papaveraceae; genus Papaver; species Papaver armeniacum. The sequence continues at coordinate 6,612 of JAJJWW010016977.1, read as the reverse complement.
ATTGTATAAACTCCAATGGGAAAAGTTATATATATACATATAAGACAACTCGTTCGCGTAGACCTTTTCTAATTAATTAATCAAACCAGTTTTTGTGAATGCAGGTAACCCATTTCATCAGGTGCGGTGGTGTTTGTCTAAGTACATCAATAAGTCATAGAATAGCGGATGGAATCAGCGGAGTTAACTTCATCAATACATGGTCAGATCTATGTCGAGGAGTAGAAGACATCGAACCTGTCCCGTTCTTTGATCGAACCATATTACGAGCGCGTGACCCACCAATAGTATCTTTCCCGCATATTGAACATAAACGACCTACCATGAACATACCTTGTACTTCACGGTTATCAAACCCTGAAATTGCAATTGCCAAGCTCAATATCTCAACCATGCAGGCTAATCAACTCAAATCCAAATGCAATAAGGACGAGTTTCAGTTTAGCACCTATGAAGTTATCGCAGGACACTTATGGCGTTGTTCATGCAAAGCACGTGAACTTGAGGATGACCAAGAAACCGTGATGTTAATCCCGTTAGATTGTCGTTCACGTTCAAGTCCTCCTCTTCCTGATGGTTATTTCGGGAACGCCATATTTTATTTATCACCAACAGCAATTTCAGGTGATATTGTCTCAAAACCATTAAGTTACGCTGTTAATTTGATACATGAGACGTTAATAACGTCAGGAAATAATGAGTATTTTAGGTCAGCCATTGATTTTTTGGAATTACATCCAAATATAGGTACCCTTACGAAAGGCCCCTCAATCATTTAAGGGTTGCAATATTCATAACGCAACCTGGGTTAGACTGCCAGTATATGGTGCTGATTTCGGATGGGGAAACCACTGTATATGGGTCCGGGTGTACAACGTTTTGCTGGTCGAACTCTTCTGATTCCAAACACACCAGGAAGTGATGGTGGCTTTTCCTTGATTATATCTTTGGAGTCTGATTATCATATGAATCTTTTAAAGAGTATTTTATGATATTTGATTCGATCAAGTTCTGTTATAAAAAAGTAAGTAACTTTTGTAAGCTTTTTTAGTTTGGATTGTTTCACTGCGAATGATTTAGATTGGGGTGTTCATTTTCCCTTTTCATGTAATTTTCTGATAAACGCTATTAATGTTATGTTGTACTTGCATTCGAATTAAGTTCTTGTTTTGAAATTCACTGAGAAGGTGACTGTGTAACTCATAGGCGGGAACCAGTATTAATGCTAGGGACGTACCAATCCAAAATACCTGTACTTGCTTTTAGCAATCATGTAAAACTGGGATAGTATGGCTATGTTTGTTTTGTTACATACTTACGTGCATTGTTGCAAAATCACTTCAAGTTTTTATAGTTAGCTTTCTGTATCCCCATTTTTATTTGATGATTCTAGGGTTTTTGTCTCTCTCAGTGACAACTTTTGCAGCTGGAAGTTAGTTCAGGTCAAGGATAACAAAGTCAACCAATGTCAATGCTAAGTTCAACCAAACCCTATGTTTGCACAACACCTAGGTACCAAAACTACAAGTTTTTGAGCCGAACCTAGAACTAGGGTACACGGGTTCATATATATGGGAATTTTTGTTTTTTTTTTCAAGCACACGCATCTTTATGTGTTTAGAAATTGGTTTTTGCATCAGCCCTATAAATTTTCGGTTCTCATAATCCTACCAATCTCTGCACAAGTCCTGCTTTTAAAAACTAAAAAGGTTTCGACGGATCTCCCGGCAGAGATCATATCGGTATATTCTAACTTGTATACCCGCTGAACAAGTTTTAGGTTGCAAACTGGTATCCAAAACATGGAGAAATCTTATTCAGCATCCCTTATTCTCTAAGATGCACTCGAATCGTCTCATCAATCATTCTGCACCAGCAGCTTATTCTACCGATTCTGGTAAGTTGGGTTTTCTCGCATTTACAACTACGAAGCAACTCTACTATTTTGATTATATTAAGAATGACGAGACACCTAAAATTGATAGAATTAGAAATATAAATCTAACACATCCACTGAATTGTGAAACTTTTCTTGGATCGTTTAATGGTTTGAGATGTCTTCGCGGTCGAGAAGAGAGTTTTTGTGTTTATATAACCCCATGACAAAAGAGTGTGTTATTCTTCCTGGACCTAAGATTAATTTTGCTAAGTATAAGTATAGGTGGAATGGATTTGGTTATGTTCCTTCAACCAAGTACAAAGTTGTACTGATGTATAAGCTTCCCAATTTATGAACTTAGATAAGAGTACCATGATCAGTACCATGATCAGTGTGGGAGCTGATGGGGTAATTGATGATCTTGCTCGTGAACTAGGATGTAAGACAGAGAAGCTTCCTTTCACTTATCTTGGTATGCCAATTGGAGCCCATTGGCGTAACACTTCTGTTTGGGATCATGTCTTGCTCAGAATGGAACAAAAGTTGGCGTCGTGGACTTAATAAAGCTGGTAGGTTAGTTCTTATCAAGAGTTGCCTTGCGAGTTTACCAATTTATTATCTTTCGCTTTTTCATCTTCCGGTGAGTGTGGAAAAGAGAATGATTAAAATTATGCGTAACTTTTTTGGGGTGCGGTTGAAGGAAGGAGGAAAATGGTGTGGGTTTCTTGGAAGAAGTCATGTCTTCCAAAGGAAAACGGGGGGTTTAGGTGTGAAGAATTTGAGGAAAATGAATCAATCCTTGTTAATCAAGTGGATTTGGAGGTTTTCAAGGACCAAAAATAGCCTTTGGAGGAAAATAGTAAATGAAAAATTCTCTCACAATACTTCTCTTTAGTCCCCGATGTGGATAATTCTTCTCAAGGTAGGAGTCTTTGGAAGAATGTCACTAATATGGTTCCAACAATTCAAACCATGGCGAGTTTCACGGTAGGGAATGGGAAAGGTATTCGGTTTTGGAAGGACCATTGGCTAGATAGAGGCATATTGAAGGATCTTTTTCCAGTTGTTTTCAAGGCGGTGAGGCTGAAGAATGCTACAATCTCGGACATGATAGTGAATGGAGAATGGGTTTGTGATTTCAAGAGGGTATTAAATATGAATGAGCAATTAGAATGGGATTTACTAAAACGTGATATACATCATGTGCCTGTTTTGGTGGAGGAGGATGATAAAATGGAGATTATGGAAAACTTTAGCACCTCGAAATGCTACGAGAAACTCATAGGTGATTTGGACGATTGCGGTTTCAACCGATTTCTTTAGAAAGCTCATATTCCCAACAAGGTTAGTTTTATTTTGTGGGCAACTTTTCATGATTCTCTTCCAACTAGGGATATGTTGCTTCATCGTGGTATTAACTTAGATAGTGAGCAGTGTGTTTTATGCAATGGCGTTAGGGAATCTGCAAACCATTTGTTTATACACTGCTCATATTCTTTTGAGATTTGGAAATATTTCATTAAGGCTTTCAGAATTGCTTGGCCTATGCCAAGCACATTACTCCAATTATTTGAAGCTTGGTCTTCCAATGTGTTGCGTGGTAAAGGAAGAGAAGTTTGGCAAATCTTACACTATGCAATTTGTTGGGGTTTGTGGAAGGAAAGGAATGGAAGGGTTTTTGGAGGTAGACACAAGTGTGTGCAAGAAGTTATTGACTTGATTAAGCAATTGATAGTCTTATGGTCTTGTGACAAAGATACTTTCAAGTTTGTAGATCCTAGTTTAATTTGGAGTGATTGGGAAACTCTAATGTGTATGTAACTCTTTTTGTTCGGACCTTGGTTTGAACCTTGGCTCTCTCTTTTTCTCTTTAATATAAACTTCTCTTTCAAAAAAAAAAAGCTGCCCAATTTAGTAGTGGTCATAGTGTACACTCTTGGCAGTGGCAATGGTTGGAGAAACCTAGGAAAATTCAAACTTAAATGAACTACGCTTTCAAAGGACATGGTGATATTTTTGTGAATGGTGCTCTTCATTGGATGCACAAAACTGGAAGAATGATTCTGGCGTTTGATTTGGCTGATGAAAACTTTCGGGAACATCTTTGGACACCTCCTCCACAACGATCTTTGTTTTCGCATTTAGGAGTTTTGAATGGGTTTTTATTTTTGCAAATAGATATTACATTCAAGTCAATAACCAGTTCTTGTGGCATCATAATATATGGCTACATAAAAAGAAGAATGATAATGATGAACACCTGCCATTGGGTTGGTGTAAAGAGTTAACTACTGCGAGATAGCATACCTTTAGCGTTTACGAAGAGTGGTGATGTCTTAAGTTATGGTCCTAAGTATCTCAGTACTTATGACCCAAAAGCTATATCTCGAAAAGGTTGAACATTGATGAACCATTTCTTCAAATATTCGCTCACAAGAACACCTTTGTTTCCCTAAGAGAACTGGGAGAAGAAGGTACAAAAATATGCATGCGATTCGAACACTAAGAAGCGAAAAAGGCCGTGGTTAGCGAGGCTCCCCCTACACTTTTTTTTTAGCTAAGTCATAATATTAAAGCCAAAAACAGTAATTACAAATAATTACCAGGGGACCCTAGGATCCCAGACCCTTTAGAGAGCTAAAGGGCATACAAAACCTCTAAAAATCTAAGGAATAGAAATGGGCAAACAGGGCCTTACATGAAAACGTAAAAACCTATAACACCTGTTAAACTTCAATCATTAATATCACACGAACCCCAAGCACCCTACCGAATACTCATGTCCTTAGTAATCATCACTCTAGCAACATAACTTCATTTAAAATTGCGTTTATGCGATTGAAAGGTCCACGCACTTTACTACTCCTCGATGTATTACCATTAACCGATGCGAAGAGCCAACTTCATATTTATAAAATCAAGACTCTCGAGCTTCTTCCTCCGCAACTTCATATTTATAAAATTCAAGACTCTCGAGCTTCTTCCTCCGCAATAGGGTCAAACCCTTTATCTTTGTTAGGGAGTTTAGTATAGAACCCCCGGATTATAAGGTACAATTCTTTGATCGATTAATATCGGCATCCATCCCTTCATTATAATCTGTTTCAACTTGTTCCACATCCTCATTTGCCACCTTCTCCGCTAATTCATCAATAAGATTATTTGCTGCAGCATCTATAATTTCTTGAGCGGAACTTTGACATACGTATTTCCTCTTCCGAGAGATTCTCTTTAGATTTATTCAGTGACGTTTACGTCTTTATTGTTACTAGGAACAACCCCCTTGTCTAATTTCATTAATAGTGGGATCATCAACTACTATTACCGAGTTAAAAGTAGCAGGGGCGATGACTAGAAATCTTGCTCTACGATACAATAGTTTCGTGTATGGTGTCATTCACAACAACTCCATCAGCTCAAGAACCTGGAGGGATCATTCTTGATTGCTGACTACGTATATCAACTTCAGGAGTTATAGGTTTATCCCCTACATCTTTAGATGACTCATCATAAACATTTTCCACTTCTTCACCCTCACCTTCTTGGTTGTCTCCCATCACATCATCCGCCCCCAGTTCCGTCCATATTTTTAAGAACATCAAACTTCCCTTTTTACGTTACCAATTTTCAAAGACTGTTGTCATTGAATTTAGTTTTTGTACCCTTAGCTAATTCGAATACGCATTGTTTTCTCGCCGTAACGATTTATTATTGTTGTTGACTTCTTCGAGTTGTTGGGGAACAAAGTCTCGTTCCTGTTACCTCTTCTACGATCTCGAAAATTATTATCTGCTACATTACCTGACTTAGTAGCAACAATTTTTTCAGCCACAGGCCGCGATTTATCTTTACATTGATCAATAGAATGACCTAAAACCTTGCAGTGCTCGCAAAACCCAGGATGTTTTGGAATTTCCACCACCTGTGCATAACCCTCAGGATCCCAACTTGATTGAACGTAAACAGTTTTATCAATCGGTTTTAAAAAGTCGATCTCAACTAAAACTGATGCATAATAACCAAAAGTCTTTTTCAAAGTTAGTTCATCAACTTTGATAGGTTTACCAAGAGTTGCTGACATACCTAGCAGGATTTTTTCCGTCCAATATTCTTGCCTCAAGCCTGGATATTGAACCCAAACAAGTGTCGACGAAGCTTTTTGTTTTTCCGGATCAAAACCAGTCGTCCATGGTTGAACTCGAACAGCATGGATGATTGGAATTTGTTTTACAGTCGTCTCAATGATGTAAGGACCGTCTTCTAGAACTTTGTTTGCATCTTCAGCGTTTGCAAACGTCATTGTAAAGAAACCCTTGGGTAAAGGGATAAATCTGCAGCTGCCATGAATTTGCCATTGTGATAAAAGGTTTTGTGTTGCGATCTCGAACTTCATGTCAATTTTCTTGGTGTCAATACGACCAATCAAACTGTGCTTCATGTCTTCCATAGCTTCATGTTCTAACTCAGGCGTTAGGATAATTCCTTTGCCTTTTCCGGCGATAAGAGCAGGCTTCGGTAAAGTGTTGAGATCAACAGTGGTTGGTTCTCTACTTCGTATAATATTTCCCGTGACTGCATCACGATATCTAGAGATTCTAGGGAGATCAGACAGTTGATCTCCCATTGTAATAAAACTCGAACGGATCCAAAACTGCGCGTAAGAAAAACAAAAACTGACGAACCCTAATTTTCACCACCGGAGAGAAAACCGGAGCAAAAACTGAGGCTCCCCT
>JAJJWW010016976.1:0-59028 GCA_023531295.1 Papaver armeniacum | reverse complement strand
TGTAGTGATACATCCGTAATCATATGTAGAAATTGGACTTTAAGGTCTAATTTATTATTATAGTTTGACACAATTGAAATGCTGACAGTCACTTCTCAAACTTAATGCTCCTAGGAATTGAACTTGATTTAGCTATTAGGCAGTTATTCTTTAGGTAGATTTCACATACTGCGCAAATGTGATGTGTTGATAACTTTGGAAATTTATACTTAGAGTATTCTTTGCAAAATAAGGTATTCCATGGCTTTTTGACGTATAGCTGAGATTAAATACGAATTTTATTCATATATTCATAAACTTGTTTACAATTGAAGACAGAAACCTTTATCCAATATTTTCACGATCCTCGATTTGCGTATTTTATTTGCTTTTTTGTTTATTTTATCTACCACAATCGTAAAATCTTCCTGTGTTTTACACAGGAAAACCATAATAATTTGACAACCTAGACCTTCAGGACTGATCTCTTTTCATTTCTCTATTTATATTTCTGCAAAGAAAGAACTTATATTTGAAGTCACATGCATAAATGATCATTTTTTTATGCCATGTTTGTGAGTGCTGTTGTTAATTGTTTTTAGTTTCTATTTTGTATTAGCTTATTTGATTTTTTTATTTTTATTTTTCTTATTTTCTCGGTTTTAACTCGTTTGTAAAATTATTATGTATACCAATTTCTATGGACGGAGCTTATTGGAGCAATCAATACGGCTTAACCTCAACAACATAACAATTATCACCTTTATGGGGGAGTATAATCAAAACCAATCCTTTGGCTATGATCAATACCTCAATGCATTCTAAGGAAGTTATTCTCATACATATCAACCTTCTCTTATGTATATGTAAGTGAGCAACCACAGAGGGAGAGAAGGCTTCTATAATGATTTCCCTCTAATTTGGTAGATGAAATGCAACAATTTATGGACAGCATGGAGTCAATTTAGACAACCAAGCATGGAATAAACTTTCTGTTTCACCAATGTTAGGTCATAGGGTATTAATGCACTTGTATCGTAGCTATGATCATCCACCCATTCAAAGGGAATATAATTGGCCTAACAATACCGAAGTAAGTAATTCTACTTTTTCTTGTCGAATGAGCTTTACAAACAAATGGAACACTGTATCTAGACTTGGATGGGAACACTCCAAGAGTCAGTGTGCAGTTTCCCACTTTTAAGACAAGGCATTGATGAGTATATATAAAAAATGAATAATTATGTTGAAAAGGCGACCTTCGGGGACTTTTGTCGAAGATTTGTGTATTAATCTAACTTTGACTCAGAATAATGATCATTCACCATTCAAAAGGATGAGTTCGAGATACAACAATAATTTAAATGAGAACAAGATTATGATGACTATGATGTTGATACGACTATTATGAAAATACATCGCTTGAACCAACTCTCCATGGTGACATCCCCCAGGAGTGTACAATGGAGTCTTTGGATCAAAAGATGAAGACTGAGGGAATGTCGACACTTGTGTGGATTGTCTTCTACATTGATCTTAATAATGATCAAGAACCTATTCAAAAGGTAGAGCTTGGAGGACGACAAGGAGTGTTCTAAAGAAATCTTTATGGGATAATATTGCATCCGCAAAGAGTATGTGCCTTACAACAAAGAGGAATATGTTGGAGAATGAGACCATATGAATTAATATTGTGGAAGACCCAATTGAAATTTGCATATGATTGCAATGATGATGCTCTATGTCGAGACTTTGGTTACTTGGTAACTGATTTGTGAATGGTTGCAAGATTATTGTTAAGTGATCAGCATCGTAGCGTCAAAAATAAATTACACTTTCTTACTACTCAAAATATAAATATAGCAAGGGCAAGAAAGGATCGATCCACAAAGAGAGGTCTAGGTTGTCAAATTGTTTCGGTTCCCTATAAATAACACCGGTAGTTTTGTGATTATAATAAACTAAATAAAAGCAAATAAACAAAAGTAAACAAATAGATTCAAGGATAAGAAATATTGGTTAAGGATTTCGTTTTCATTCACTAACATGCTTTTCATAACTAGAATTGATATTTTAATCTCAACTTTTATCAAAGACCTAGAATACCTTGATCGCAAGTATATCCCGCAAATCTCCTCATGTCATCAACAACACATTAAAAGATGCGAATATGAATTCTACCTAAAGGAACAACCTAACGTGTAAAAGCACTAATCAAGTTTAATTCCCTAGATGCATTAAGTTCTATGAAATCAGGCCCGATCAAAGCAATTGAACGTGGAAAGCGCACTAATTCAATTTAACAAAGGTTACGATTCACATATGATCATAAGAATATATCACTACAAACTATAATCATATTATGCTACTTGTATCCAAGGAATATCACTTTTATGTATAATAAACCCTAAACTAGCAATAGATGTGATTAGAAGTTCTACCAATTTGCAACTTGACAAAACAATCAATCAATCATAAAACAATATTTTCGAGAGAATTGCAAACGATAAATATGAGACAAAACTAATATATTGAATCAAAGAATCATGCTTTGTGAAACCCAACTATTCCATAACCAATAATAAATTTAGTACTCATATTCAAGGAGTTCATCACAAGAAGAAAGAGAAAATACTTCATGGTTCTAAACCCTAGAATAAAGTAGAAGAGATAATAATAAACGTGGTCCCCTCCCAAATTGTGCCTAGGCTTCTCTATATATAGAGTTTTATAACCTCCTCTTGAAGAAACTAGGAAACCTAGCAAAAATAGGAAAGAGCATCTCCTTAGGAATTGTGTCCCATGCATCACCCCAGTTGAAATCCCTACTTAGAAACTTCTAAATATCGTTCACGTCCAAGTCTTGGCATGCAAATTAAGAAACGCTTTATGTCACCGCCTATTGAGCTCGTGGCATTTGTGGAAGCCCACCCATCTCTCTCGCCATTCTCTAATATCGAAGCCACTTCAAAGATCACCATCGACCAACGAACCATGGCCCTTTTTCTATCGACCATTGCGTCAATCCCATCGTCTCTCGCCAATTCATGATTTCTCACAACTCCAACAACCACACCTCCGGTTCAACTCGAGTTTAATCGGCAGCATTCCATTTTCCGATCATCACACCGTTCAACTCCTTCTCGCCACGCGAGTTACGTGGCAAAGAAGATATCATTGAGCTACGCTCGGTCCCACGACCAACAGCCTCCACCAGTTCGTATGTCTTCATCGTCACTTGCTCCATTGTCATCACCATCGCCAACCTCGCATAACCAATATCGACACTACCTTCCATCAATGGCAGCAAACCACTAGCAAGTCCTCATCATGATGACGATCACCAAAGACATGATCGCCATGCTTCCCTTACTACCATCGTCTTCCAATAACTCCTTGAACTTGCTCGAGCCCTTCTCTTTACCGCGGACAACTCTCGATACATCTTTAATCAAGCAACGATCCAAACCATCAATCCATCTCTCAATCACCCGCGGTTCCGCTTTATAGTTAACCCCATCTCCGTTAGCTCAAACTCTTTCTATCCATCGTCACAACAAGCGGCTCGTGTCCATGCGTAAAACCGTACGCGGGATTCTCTGTTGTACTCGATCTTCATTAGTTCGAGCACCACTTATCTGTCTTGTCAGTCCAATCGACTCCCATCTTCTCGCGATAATCACCATCACGCAACAAAGATCACCGAGAATCAAAACCAAACTCGAGTCGTTCTTCTTCTTCTCTTCGCCAAACAACTCTCTCGAACTTACTCAATGGCGACATCATCATCTCCTCTAAGACTCAAGCTACTCACTCGAGCTCGGTACCTCTTCTTCATTACTCGAGTTCACCCCACCCTCTTCAATGGCAGCACTCAACCTCCCCGTCTCACGATCTCATCAAAGCCATGCAACCTTTCTCGAGCTCCATCAATGCCATCACCGAACAATGGCATCACCATGCTCCACCTTCATACGCCAACAGCCACGACATCACCATCATTCATTATGATCAACCCCATCTCCGGCTTCACACGATAATGGCAGCCACCTCCACTTTTAACCTCATCAATGTTCATCGTCGCTTTGGTTTTTCTTCCTGATTAAGACAAAGAAGATGAAGGTGCCCACGAGTATTTTCCGGTGCGATGATAACATTTGAATCCCGGCTTCCCCAAGTAAAAGACGTGACTTCCTTTAGCAGTTCCTCTTAGACAAGCCACCCCTTAACAGAATGACTGCCCCTTAACGTACGGTGGGGTGGCAATAGCACTGGCCTATAAAATGACCATTTTGCCCTTTAGCCTTCAAATTCTCGTTTTGCTCGTAACTTCTCCATACGAACTCGAATGACTCCGTTCTTTCGCCATTGCCTTCGTCTTCTCGTCCTCTACCCAATGAAAAGTAGAAATCTTGTATTTGAACGAGTTCCAATTGGTCTTTTTGCTCCAAATGACTCCATTGCACCTAATAAACTCAAAAGCACACATAAGATACATAATTTACAAGAAAACTCGCAAAGAAAGCATAAATACTAGATATTAAATACGGTGTATTCTACACCTATCAAATTCCCCCACACTTAGACTTTGCTAGTCCTCGAGCAAATCAAACAAAACAAAACTAAAAAAATACAACAACTCCGTGACGTCGAGGCTACGGTTAATTTTAAAGATAAATAACAAGCCTTTAAACCCCTAGGTGTCCCTAGTGGACGAGTTATAGTCTCGTGAAGGTTTACTAGAGATATACCTACAAAACCTATATTTCAAACTCCGTCTATTCGTGACAAATCAATGAACGAATCCAAAATGACTACAGGAGGAGGTACCTTGCAAATTCAATTCATATATTAGTAAATAAACTCTAATTAGATAGTCGAACAAGCCACAATACTCGGAAACTAACAACCACAATCACAATGAAAAGATTAAGAAGATGGACATAGATGTAGATGTTGGCGAATATTCACAAGTGTTCGATGTTTCCCATATCTGTCTGAAGGTCACTACTAAGATGAACCTAATCCTATTGGATTGAGCTACTTAGTGCTGAATGCTACATCAAATCAATTGGCATATACAAGGGAACCAAGAGTGACTTTATTCAACACAATAATAAAAAAATTTTTTATATGATTGGATCAAACTGGATCCAATTTCTCTCTCTTTTTTTTTTTTTTTTTTTTAGACGGCATGATTAGATCTTTTGGATCCAAGCGCATGCTTCTTGTCAGCAAGTACATGATAGTTGCCTTGGATCCTGCATTCCACGCTTGTTTAGGCCACGGAGACGGGGACTACGTTTCACACATCTTTTATATTCCCAAGTGTCTTTTTATTCCGTTTTGGTCTAATTGGTCGGTCTTTTTTTTCTTTTTCTTTTTCATTTTTTTTTTTTATTTTTTTTATTTTTTTTTTCTTTTTCTAGTAACTCAATCACTCTATTTCTTCCTAGCAGTAATAACAACTCGATTTTTAGTGACCCACCAAAGCACTTAGAGAACAATAGATAAATATGGAAAAATAAAAATAGAATGTGATATGGTGATATTCCGAGATATGGTAACAACTATCATGTTAATTTGTGATTTCTGAGCTATATTCTTCCCTTTTAGTTAATTGGTTCCTCAACTCCTGCATTCAAAATGGTTCCATCCACTAATGGTGTCAAAAACAAACTATACAAACATATAAATGCTCCCCCCACACTTAAACTTCATTGTCCTCAATGTGTAAACCTGAAAGTTCTGAATTCTGACGTAACAGCAGATAAAACGCAAAAACTGTACAAATTGGTAAGGAATTTGGAAAAACTCCATTTCACAAAAGTTGTTCATCTACGTGTTTTCTACACAGTGTCAAAATTTCACAGTGTTTCGATAAACGGTCTGACAGTTATGGTCTCTGGACTGAACTACCCGCAGTCTGAAATTTTCTGACGAAAAAGGTATTCGTCATAATTCTCTTCTAAGATAGATTCCGGACTCAATGAAATTAAACATGGGGATGCAAATATGATATGAAAACAGTAAAAAATAAATAAACGAAACAAAAATAAAATGCAAAAGGATAAGAGATACAAAACCGGTGGGTTGCCTCCCACTTAGCGCTTGTTTTAAAGTCGACGGCCCGACTTAGCTTCTTGTAAGATTCATTCCCCATATACCAATAATCGGAAAAGTTGAGGATCCTTCCATAGAACCTGTTTTGGAAACACTAGCTTCACACAAATGTTAGTACAATAAAGCAAAAGTGAAGCTATGAACCGATAAAAGCTTCCCCCACACTTATTCTTGTCCACACTTGGAAGTGTATAAAGAATATAGAAGTCGGGTACCTCCACGGTTTCTGGTTCCATAACCTGCATAGTATGAGAATCAAGTTTCTCTAATGGCGGAAAACGAGAAACAAAGTCATTCAACAAAGTTCTCGAAGCACATATATTCAAACCAATAAGAGGTAGAGGAGAAGAAATAATAGGCAAAGGGTTAGATAAACCTTTCACAATCTCTTGTATTACGGAATCCTCTTCATCCTTGAAAAACTCAAGTGAATTATTCACCTCTTGTATATCATGGTCCTCTATCAAACCTTGCAACCATTCTTCGTCCGTTTCTGCCGTAACCAAAGTATCGACATAAACATCATCATTACAATTATTTGCAAGCTCAATTGGGTCTTCCACAATATTGGTCATAACGGTCTCATTCTCAACACACTCCTCTTTGTTGTAAGGCACATACTCTTTTGCGGATCCAAATTTTATTATAAGAAACTTTTTTAGAACACTCGTAAATGCATCATCCTCAAGCTCCACCCTTTGAATAGGCTCTTGATCATTATTAAGATCAATGCTTGAGTAATCTACACAAGTGTCGACATATTCCTCTTCGTCTTCATCTTGATCCCAAAAAGACTCCTCGGAGATGTCACCATGAGTTATTTCAAGCAATGTATCATAATCACCGTCACTATCATAGTCAACATAAGATTGTTCCTCGCTGAATTTAGTGTTGAATCTCTAACTCATCCTTTTGAATAGGTGAATGATCATTATTACGATCAAGAGAGTTGAGTTAACTACACAATTATCCACGAAAGTGCCCAAGGATTGGCCTTTTCAACATTAGCATCAATCAAATATTCATCACAAACCATATGCACATTAGAATTATCCATATCCTCCTTGTATTGATCAATGCCTCTTCGCAAGATAGTCATACCTTCACGAAGTTCTTGGAGTTGCTCGTTTGTAGTCTCTTTTGCTTTTTGAAATTCCTCTTGTAAAAAGTTGGAAACTTGATCTATAAAGTTAGAGACTTTTTGTTCACGAGCATAAGAATCCTCCCATCCTTGTGGTTGTTCACACACATACCCGCCATAAGGTTGTTGAGGAGAACCACAAGGTTCCATGGAATATTGGTCATAACCAATGAATTGGTTTTGATTATACCCATGGGATTGGTAGTTGTCGTATTGTTGAGGTTGAAATCCGTATCCATTGTTCCAATATGCTCCTTCCATAGAAATAAGCACCTGAAATAATTCTCAAACTAAGGTTAAAACCCAGAAAATAAGAAAGAAAAATAAAATAAAACAAAAACTAAATACAAAAATAAGAAACCAAAAACAATTAACAACCGCTGCCTCCCCGGCAGCGGCGCCAAAATTTGACCGGTTGTCAGCCGACACAAATATAATTACACTTTCTTACTACTCAAAATATAAATATAGCAAGGGCAAGAAAGGATCGATCCCACAGAGAGGTCTAGGTTGTCAAATTGTTTCGGTTCCCTATAAATAACACCGGTAGTTTTGTGATTATAATAAACTAAATAAAAGCAAATAAAGAAAAGTAAACAAATAGATTCAAGGATAAGAAATATTGGTTAAGGATTTCGTTTTCATTCACTAACATGCTTTTCACAATAACTAGAATTGATATTTTAATCTCAACTTTTATCAAAGACCCTAGAATACCTTGATCGCAAGTATATCCCGCAAATCTCCTCATGTCATCAACAACACATTAAAAGATGCGAATATGAATTCTACCCTAAAGGAACAACCTAACGTGTAAAAGCACTAATCAAGTTTAATTCCCTAGATGCATTAAGTTCTATGAAATCAGGCCAATCAAAGCAATTGAACGTGGAAAGCGCACTAATTCAATTTAACAAAGGTTACGATTCACAAATGATCATAAGAATATATCACTACAAACTATAATCATATTATGCTACTTGTATCCAAGGAATATCACTTTTGCGTATAATAAACCTAAACTAGCAATAGATGTGATTAGAAGTTCTACCAATTTGCAACTTGACAAAACAATCAATCAATCATAAAACAATATTTTCAGAGAATTGCAAACGATAAATATGAGACAAAACTAATATATTGAATCAAAGAATCATGCTTTGTGAAACCCAACTATTCCATAACCAATAATAAATTTAGGTACTCATATTCAAGGAGTTCATCACAAGAAGAAAGAGAAAATACTTCATGGTTCTAAACCCTAGAATAAAGTAGAAGAGATAATAATAAAACGTGGTCCCCTCCCAAATTGTGCCTAGGCTTCTCTATATATAGAGTTTTATAACCTCCTCTTGAAGAAACTAGGAAACCTAGCAAAAATAGGAAAGAGCATCTCCTTAGGAATTGTGTCCCATGCATCACCCCCGTTCGAAATCCTGCCGAAACTTCTAAATATCGTTCACGTCCAAGTCTTGGCATGCAAATTAAGAAAACGCTTATGTACTTGCCTATTGAGCTCGTGCAGCTGTGGAAGCCCAGCCCATCTCTCGCCATTCTCTAATATCGAAGCCACTTCCGGTGATCACCATCACCAACGAACCATGGCCCTTTTTCTCTATCGACCATTGCGTCCAATCCCATCGTCTCTGTCCAATTCATGATTTCTCACAACTCCAACAACCACGGTTCAGTTCAACTCGAGTTTAACGGCAGCATTCCATTTTCCGATCATCGATCACGTTCAACTCCTTCTACTTGCCACCGAGTTCTATGGCAGCAAAGATTATCATTGAGCTACGCTCAGTCCACGACCAACACCTCCACAGTTCGTATGTCTTCATCGCCACTTGCTCCATTGTCATCACCACCGCCAACCTCGCATAACCAATATCGACACTACCTTCCATCAATGGCAGCAAACCACTAGCAAGTCCTCATCGGCGATGATGATCACCGAGCAGATCACCGCCATGCTTCCCTTTACTACCATCGTCTTCCAATAACTCCTTGAACTTGCTTTCGAGCCCTTCTCTTTCTTGCCAGACAACTCTCGATACATCTTTAATCAAGCAACGATCCAAACCATCAATCCATCTCTGAATCACTGCAGCCTCGCTTTATAGTTAACCCCATCTCCGTTAGCTCAAACTCTTCTATCCATCGTTTCAACAAGCGGCTCGTGTCCATCGAGAAAAATCAGACGCGGGATTCTCTGTTGTACTCGATCTTCATTAGTTCGAGCACCACTTCTACATCTTGTCGGTCCAATCGACTCCACCATCTTCTGCCGATAATCACCATCACCGCCAACAGACATCACCGAGAATCAAAACCAAACTCGAGTCATTGTTCTTCTTCTCTCGCCAAACAACTCTCCTCGAACTTACTCGTCAATGGCAGCATCATCATCTCCTATGAGACTCAAGCTACTCACTCGAGCTCGGTACCTCTTCTTCATTACTCGAGTTCACCCCAGCCCCTCTTCAATGGCAACACTCACGAACCTCCCCGTCTCACGATCTCATCAAAGCCATGCAACCTTTCTCGAGCTCCATCAATGCCATCACCGAACAATGGCATCACCATGCTCCAATTCTTCATACGCCAACAGCCACGACATCACCATCATTCATTATGATCAACCCCATCTCCTAGGCTTCACGACGATAATGGCAGCCACCTCCACTTTTAACCTCATCAATGTTCATCGTCGCTTTGGTTTTCTTCCGGATTAAGACAAAGAAGATGAAGGTGCCACCGAGTATTTTTCCGGTGCTTGATGATAACATTTGAATCCCGAGCTTCCCCAAGTAAAAGACGTGACTTCCTTTAGCGGTTCCTCTTAGACAAGCCACCCCTTAACGGAATGACTGCCCCTTAACGTACGGTGGGGTGGCAATAGCACTTGGCCTATAAAATGACCATTTTGCCCTTTTAGCCTTGAATTCTCGTTTTTGCTCGTAACTTCTCCATACGAACTCGAATGACTCCGTTCTTTCGCCATTGCCTTCGTCTTCTCGTCCTCTACCCAATGAAAAGTAGAAATCTTGTATTTGAACGAGTTCCAATTGGTCTTTTTTGCTCCAAATGACTCCATTGCACCTAATAAACTCAAAAGCACACATAAGATACATAATTTACAAGAAAACTCGCAAAGAAAGCATAAATACTAGATATTAAATACGGTGTATTCTACACCTATCATTAAGACTTCTATTCTGCTTTAGGACATTTGAGGAACTCATTAAACTGACTTTCCTGGCAACATACACAGGGTAAGTACGAAAACCAACTGGTTTAGACATACAAATGTCAGTTACACCTTTGAGAATCAAATCTAAGGTGTGTTGAAGTTAAACCAAGGAGGTTTTATTCAACCTAGAGTTTCTCTTTTGTTTAGCAGAGCTTTTTGCATCGCAAAAGAGGCATACTTTCTGATCACAGAAGTGATTAGACAAAGTAGTCTTAAAAACCTTGTTAGGAGATTTCTTCCTTCCATGTGATGTGGAACACCCTTGGTCAACGGGAATTCAGACACATTCTTTTTGAAAGGAAGGGATTCCGATTTTACTACTGGAGAAACGTTTTTAGTCGTAGCAGAAGTACTTGGTATGTTAGACTACTTAGAGCATCCTTGAATAGAGAGTTTCTTCAAGCGATGTTCTATTTCCGCGACATCCTTTTTGAGGCTTGCCTCGAGAACCATACAGGAGGAGTGATCCTCAGTATTTTCTTTGAAATTGCAGTCCCTTATTACACCAAGGAGATTATCGACATGATATTTTAACCGATTAAATCTATCAGCTTGAATTCTAGCTAGATTTAGAATCAAATCACTCTCTTTAGATTTTTCCCATTCATTTAGAGAGATAGACTCTTTTGAAGGGTAATCGGAAAAACATATGTCGCAGCATGTCTGTCTTGTTTGAACACAAGGTTCGTCTATATTTGAGATTGAAGAATATTTCTCTTTAATAGAAGCAGACGAGACAGAGATTTTATTTCTGGTGATGCGTTTATCGGAGATAGTATCGTCCATCCTAAGATCGCTAAAAACACAGACTTGTAAGGTCTTAAACGTGTTTTCCTGCTCTGATACCAATTGAAAAAGCGGGGGTCTAACAATCACACCCAACAATTCGATTAGCAATCTGTATGGACAAACTCCAATATACTTTATAGAGAATAAACTAGACAGTCAGACTCAATCTAGATAAAAAGTATATCAAAGAGTTTATATCTCAATCTCTCGATTTGATCTTTACTCAACCAAATAGAAATCTGCGAGTCTTTATCAAAGAGAGATAACTTGGATGGTACCAAAGACCAATATCCAAGTGTCAATCAATTTAAATCAACAACCCAAAAGGTCGGATATTCTAATTGATTGAACAACGCACAACCCGTGATATTTCAATTATATAAACAAATATAATGCGGAATAAAAATAACACGTACGCCTTGAATTTTGTTAACGAGGAAACCGCAAATGTAGAAAAACCCCGGGACCTAGTCCAGATTGAACACACACACTGTTTTAAGCCGCTACCGACTCTAGCCTACTCCAAATTAACTTCGATCTGGACTGTAGTTGAACCCCAATCAATCTCACACCGATCCAAGGTACGCTTATGCTCTACGCCTTTGATCCCGGCGGATGCTACGTACTTGATTCCCTTAGCTGATCTCACTCACAACTAAGAGTTGCTACGACCCAAAGTCGGAGACTTTAATAAACAAATCAGTATCACACGGAAAAGTCTACGAATAGATAAATCCGTCTCCCACGAATAAACCTATGAGTTTTGTTCCGTATTTTGATAAATCAAGGTGAACATGAACCGATTAATAACCCGGACTTATATTCCCGAAGAACAGCCTAGTATTATTGATCACCTCACAATAATCTTAATCGACGCTGAGAAAAATTATATTGCGGAATCACAAACGATGAGACGAAGTGTTTGTGATTTCTTTTCTATCTTGCCTATCGGAGATATAAATCTCAAGCCAATTATTTCAATTATACTCGTACGATAGAAACACCAAGATCAGATCACACAACTACAAGAATAGTAGTATCGATCTGGCTTTACAATCCCAATGAAGTCTTTAAGTCGTTAACCTGGTTTTAGAAGAAGAAAACAAAAGGTTGAAGGAGAATCGACTCTAGCTTAGCAAACTAGTATCACACGTAAAGTGTGGGGATTAGGTTTCCCAGTTGCTAGAGTTCTCCCTTATATAGTATTTCAAATCAGGGTTTGCAATCAATGTTAGCTTGGTAACAAAGCATTCAATATTCACCGTTAGATGAAAACCTGATTAGATTCAAGCTAATATTCCTCAACCGTTGGATCGAAAACTTAGCTTGTTACACACAAATGAAATGTTCAATTTTGGGTTTATGAACCGTACCCAAACATTAACATTTGTTGGTTCAACAATAATTAACCAAATGGTTAGCCATATGATCACTCTCATATCAATCATATTCTTCTTCACCATAACTAGTTCAAATGACTCAAATGAACAAGTTAGAGACTTGTTCAATTGCTTAGATCTTATGTAACTACACAAGACACAATCGAAGCAAAAACAGTTTGATTCACTCGAATAGGTTCATGAACTTTATAGCCACGGTTTGGAAAAGCATTCCTTAGTTTATATAAACATTAGTTTAAGAACAACCGGTTTTAGATATAACCTACTCAAGTTCGCGGACTTAAGCTCATGGAAGGAGTACACAAACTCCAGCAGAAATTATCGGGTGAGAACTTTCGCCAGTTCGCGGACTTGGCTTGCGCCACTTCGATTTCTCTTGATCAACAAAGTTCGCAAACTTTGGTTCCAGGAATAAGGAATTATACATATATGTGTTTCCACAACAATGCTTATATCCTACCAATGGTTATGTAATCTAAACTCTCATTTCAATTATTTAAACATTCTCAGAGAACGTTATATAGCCGTTATTCACAAACCATTTTTCGTCAGAGCAATTTCCAAAGTGATTGAAACATAATATGACTTTTGTCACTAGGTAAAGATGAATTCGGTTAAAGCGAAAGCTTACCAACACATATTTCGAGAAATAGATAGGCGAGTTAAACTCGGCTCGAAATAGCAAATGTGTATAATGAAAGTCTATACGTCTAAACGACTTTTGTCTCAAGAGTAGGAGATAAAGTAAATAGACTTTTCGAGTGATGAATAAGTTCAAGTCTCCACATACCTTTTAGTCGATGAAGTTCCACCGGTTCCTCGAGTAGTCCTTCGTCTTGTATGATGATTGCCATGGAGTTCTTGAGCTCAACTACACTTTCTATCCTAGCCCGAGACCTTTAGATACATAGGCTATAAATCAAGACTTATAGTTTTGATCACTAACATTGACAAACATGCTTGAGATAGCAATGCATGCGAGTTCGACCGAGCAATGCCCTAACACATTCGATTCCTCCAAATCTTCAAAAATATCAGTTAGCTCACTAAGTTCTCTTTTTTAGTTCACACAAGGTGTTCTTTGTTAGAGACAACATTTTTTTCATAGTCAGAGATATCTCTTATAGAAGAAATGATTCGAGATTTTAAATCATTTCTTTTCCCGATGAAATCCTTCACCATAGCCCTAAAGTTATTATCAGAATGACAAACAGACAATAAGCAGTTAGAAGAGGAACCTGGATCATCATTTGTGTTATTTGCCTTCATTTTCCTTGAAGAAGAAATTCCTTCACATAGATACACATTAGCTGCTTCTATAACATCTCTATTGGTGGTACCTCTAGTTATAGGGGCCATGAGATCGTATCTTTAGAGAAGAAGGTGAAGAACAGTAATAAATAGACTCTAAATAGTAAAACCCTAAAGGAACCTGAAAAAGTCTTCACGGTTAATGATCCATTATCACTTTTTAACAAGAAAATATTTACTTTCTCAAAATGGAACAGAAAAATCAACAAAAGATTTACAAGACTTGAGCCAACCTCGAAGTAATCTTTATTTTTCAAGTCCAAAAATAAGGATACAATCTATTACTATGATTTAAATAGTAATAGAGTAAACAGAGTGTTCACATCTTGTGTCATTAAATGACGTTTCAAGGTTTGTTGAGTAAAACGACTTACCTCGTTTAGATCGATTCTTTTTGGATTTCTTCTTATGCTCGAGGCATCTCTGACTATTTCCCCAGGGTCAGATTCATCTTTTGCATGTTATTTTGAAGCTTGGTAATTCTTTTTTGCAGTTCCTCTTGAATCTCCAACACTTACTTTGAACATGACTTGTATTTCCACAAAAGGAGCGAGAGAGAGAGGAGACTTGCTTTGTGAAGATGATTCCCAATATCACAACGCTCAGGATCTTTTGTTCCAGAACCGGTTGAGTTTGTTGTGCACACAGTCTTACTTTTGAACCCTAAACCTTGTGTGTTTCCAAAAGCCTTTTGACCAAATAACATTGCTGAGATTTTGTCTGAGCTTCCTGGCAACCTTTGCAGGTCACACTTGAGAGAATTGATCTATTTTTCTTTTAGAAATAGGGTTCTGGTGAATTCATCATTAAGACCGTCAATCTCAAGAGTCTTCACATGCAGTGATGATTCAAGTTTATTCAACAATTCTTTCAGTTGAATGTTCTCCTGATGAATTTCTTCATATTTATTCAGAAATTCTAGGATTTCAGTGTCCGACTCGCATTCACTGGAAATTGAGTTACATGGAGCTTCTGACGAGAAAGCTGAACTTTCCATACTCACTTCAACAGTGTGAAAGGTATTGGAACACTGAGGTTCTTCTTGACATGGATCATCAGAGGCAATAGAGAGAGAAGATAATCTCTCGGATCTTTTGCTTTTCTTTACCATGTCCTTGATCTTTTGTGTAATCAGTGATTTATTAAAATCAACGTGATTAGGACAACATTCATCAGCCCATGACAAGCTAGAAGCGTTACTTGCAATGGTCACAACATTGAATGCAGAGCTTACGATCGTATTGATCAAGATCAAGTAATTTAATCATTTCCACAAGAGTACTTCTGGAAAGAGTATTAAGGTTATTTCCCTCAATGATGGCATGCTTCTTAGAATCGTAACTAGATGGCAGCGATCTGAGAATTTTCATCACAATGTCCTTTTCAGGAATAGTCTTACCCAATGCAAATGATGCATTAACAATTTCAGACACTTTGTGATTAAACTCATCAAATGAATCTTCATCTTCCATACGAAGGTTTTTCCAATCAGAATTAAGGTCTTAAAGCCTAGCTTCCTTTTCACTGGTATTACCTTCGAATACGGTTTCTAAGATATCCCAAGCATCTTTAGACCTAGTGCACGTAGTCACATGGTGCTGAAGATCTGGGGTAATGGCATGTATGATGGTATTCAAACCATGGGAGTTTTGATTTGCGGCAAGTATCTCGGAACATTGTATTCACCAATGTTCTTAGGAACGTTTACATTCCCTACTGCCACAACGAGAGCATCATAGACATTAACTACATAAACCCATGATTGAAAATCACGCGCTTGAAGAAAGGCACGCATATCAATTTTCCACCATAAGTAATTAGAGCCATAGAATACTGGTGGTACGTTTATAGAGATAGCACCTTTGTCCATATCAGATCGCTACAAACACAGACTTATGAGGTCTTTAATGTGTTTGCCTGCTCTGATACCAATTGGAAATGCAGGGGTCTAACAACCACACCCAAAAATTCGTTTGGCAATCTGAGAGGACTTACTCCAATACACTTTCTAGAAAATCAACTAGACAGTTAGACTCAATTTAGATTAAAGTATATCAAAGAGTTTAATATCTCTAACTCTTAATTCGATCCACAATCAGCGAATAGAAATCTGCGAGCCAGATTGAATATAAGAGGAGTTACTTGAACGGTAACAAAGACCAATGTTCAAGTTTTAATCAATGTAAATCAACAACCAAAGGTTGGATATTCTAATTGATTGATCTTAACGCAAAACCTGTGATATTTCAATTATATAACAAATATAATGCGGAAAATAAATAACATAGATACCAGAATTTTGTTAACGAGGAAACTGCAAATGTAGAAAAACCTCGGGACCTAGTCCAGATTGAACACCACACTGTATTAAGCCGCTAAAGACACTAGCCTACTACCAATTAACTTCGGACTGGACTGTAGTTGAACCCTAATCAATCTCACACTGATTCAAGGTATAGTTGTGCTCCTTACGTCTATGATCCCAGCAGGATACTACGCACTTGATTCCCTTAGTTGATCTCACCCACAACTAAGAGTTGCTGCGACCCAAAGTCGAAGACTTGATGGACAAATCTGTCTCGCACAGAAAAGTCTATATGATTGAATAAATTTGTCTCCCACAGAAATACCCAAGAGTTTTTGTTCCGTCTTTTGATAAATCAAGGTGAACAGAAACCAATTGATAAACCAGACTTATATTCCCGAAGAACAGCCTAGTATTATCAATCACCTCACAATAAACTTAATCGACTAGCGAAAAAAGTTATTGTGGAATTACAAATGATGAGACGAAGTTTGTTTATGATTACTTTTCTATCTTGCCTATCGGAGATATAAAATCTCGAGCCAATTATTTCAATTGCACTCAACACGATAGAAACAACAAGATCAGATCACACAACTACAAAGATAATAGTTGGGTTTGCCTTCACAATCCCAATGAAGTCTTCAAGTCGTTAACCTACGGGGTCTCGAGAAGAAACCTAAGGTTAAAGGAGAATCGACTCTAGTTATGCAACTAGTAGCACACAGGAGGTGTGGGGATTAGGTTTCCCAGTTGCTAGAGTTCTCTTTTATATAGTTTTCAAATCAGGGTTTGCAATCCAAGTTACCGTGGTAACAAAGCATTCAATATTCACCGTTAGATGAAAAACATGATTCAACCAAGCTAATATCTTTCAACCGTTAGATCGAACTTAGCTTGTTACACACAAATGAAATGTACCCTCATTTAGGTTTATGTAGCCGTACCTAAACATGTACACCGGGTTGGTTCACAAATAGTTAACCGAGGTTAGCCATATGATTACCCTCATATCAACCTTATTCATCTTAATCATAACTAGTTCAAATGAAACTATTTAAGAGTTGTTCAATTGTTTAGAAAACACAATTGAAATCAAATCGGTTTGATTCACTTGAATCAATCATGAACATTATATCCACGGTTTGAAAAGATTGCATTCCTTATGGTTTAAATGTTTAAGTTCATGGAATTAACCGATTTGACAAAGTAACTAGCTTAAGTATGCGTACAGCGGTATGCGTACTTAAGCAACCTGTTTTTGCGTTTGTAAAGTTTCCAAACTCAGTAGAAATTTTCGGTTAAAAAACTTCCGCCAGTATGCGTATGAGCGCATACTTAAAGTGACTAGTTAAGAGTTTTTCCAAAACCAAACTCACCAGAAATTCTCGGTTTGAGAACTTCCGCCAGTATACGTACAGGTCCGCATACTTAACCTGTCTCCTTCACCAATTTTGTATACACACATATGCATACTCTTGGCTCCCGGTTCATGGACTTATACACTAATGTGCGAACACACTATATATGCTTATATCCAAAAATGGTTACATCGTCAACTCTTTATTTCAATCATTGAAAGATTCTTCTATAATGTCAATAGCCGTTTTCACACATTATTAACATCAAAGCAGTTTTCAAGATATTGAAATAATCATTATTGAAACCTTCCAAGTCTTACACCAAATGATTATATCACACAAACCATGTAAGATGTTACTCGGCAATTTTCTCATGATATAAGATGAACATGGTCGAAGCGAAATCTTACCAACACATATTTCGAGAAATATGTAAGCGATATATACTCAGCTCGAAATCTCAAATGTGTATAAAGAAAACTATATCGTAACACGACTTATGTCTCAATATAGGAGATAGTATAAATAGACTTTCCAAGTGATAGATAAGTTCAAGTCTCCACATACCTTTTGTCGAAGAAGTTCCACAATCTCCCCTTAGTAGTTCTTCGTCTTCAAGAGATGAACGTCAAGAGATTTAAGCTCAACTATACTATCTTTGTCCTAGTCCGAGACATTTATAAATAGGTTAGAAATCAAGACTTATAGTTTTGATCACTAACATTGACAAACATGCTTGAGATAGCAACGCATGCGAGTTTGACCGAGCAATGCTCTAACAAAAACTATAAGTCTTGATTTCTAGTCTTCTTATAGATGTCTCGTACTAGGACTTAGATTGTGTGGTTGAGCCTTAGACTTCACGGCGTTCATCGTTTAAATCCGAAGAACTACTAAGGAGAGCTTGTGGAACTTCATCGACAAAAGGTATGTGGAAATTGAAACTCATCTATCACTTGGAAAATCTATTTCTACTATATCTCCTATATTGAGACATAAGTCGTGTTACGAAGAGTAGTTTTATATTTTACACATTTGAGATTTCGAGCTGAGTTTAACTCGCTTACATATTTCTCGGAATATGTGTTGGCAAGCTTTCGCTTCGACCAAATTCATCTTATATTCTTGACGCAAGTCAAAATATGATCATGTGAAAATTTCCAAGTAACATCTTACATGGTTTGTGTGACACAATCATTTGGTGTAGACTTGGAATGTTTCGTTATGATTATTTCAATAACTTGAAAATTGCTTTGATGCTAATAATGTGTGAAAACGGCTATTGTCATCCTCTAAGAAAGTTTCAATGATTGAAATAAGAGTTTAGAACACTTAACCATTATTGGATATGACATGTTGTGTACTCTTGCACATATGTAATCCATGTCCGGGAACCATAGTATGCGCACCCGTTTGCGTACCTGTTAGCTTGAGAAATCCGGGAACCTAAGTATGCATACCCGTTTGCGTAATGGCGTACAGGTTCATGTCCGAATATTTCTGCCGGGATTGAAAGTTCGCGTACCCGTTTACGTACCGGCGAAACCCAATCTTGGTACGGGTATTTCAAGTATGCGTACCCGTTTGCATAGTTGAAGGTTAAAGTTCTAAAATCGGTTATGTACATGAACATAAACATTTATATAATAAGGAATGCAATCTTTGCAAACCATGGCTATAGTGTTCACGAATTAATTCGAGTGAATCAAACAGATTTTGCTTCAATTGTGTTCTTGTATACTTCTATGAGAATATATCAATTGAACAACTCTTTAACTAGTTTCATTTGAGTCATTTGAACTAGTTATGGTTAAGATAAATAAGGTTTATATGAGAGTGTTCATATGGCTAACTTCGGTTAACTATTGTTGAGCCAACATGGTGTACACGTTTAGGTACGGTTACATAAACCTAAATGAGGATACATTTTATTTGTGTGAAACAAGCTAAGTTCGATCTAACGGTTTAAATATATTAGCTTGGTTGAATCAGGTTTTTCATCTAACGGTGAATATTGAATGCTTTGTTACCAAGGTAACTTAGATTGCAAACCCTGATTTGAAAACTATATAAAGGAGAACTCTAGCAACTGGAAACCTAATCCCCACACTTTTGTGTGTTACTAGTTGCATAGATAGAGTCGATTCTCCTTTAACCTTAGGTTTCTATCGATACCCTATAGGTTAACGACTTGAAAGACTTCATTGGGATTGTGAAGCCAGACCCAACTATTTTCTTTGTAGTTGTGTGTTCTGATCTTGCCCGATTCTATCGTTTGAGTACTATCTTCTCTAAGATTTGCTCGAGATTTAATCTCCGATAGGCAAGATAAAAAGTAATCACAAACACCTTCGTCGCATCGTTTGTGATTCTACAATATCTAGTTTCGAGTCCATATGATTTAGATTATTGTGAGGTGATTGATAATACTAGGTTGTTCTTCGGGAATATAAGACTGGTTTATCAGTTGGTTCATGTTCACCTTGATTTATCAAAAAACGGAACAAAACTCATAGGTATTTATGTGGGAGACAGGTTTATCTATACCAATAGACTTTTTTGTGTGAGACAGATTTGTTTATCAAGTCTTCCACTTTGGGTCGTAGCAACTCTTGGTTGTGGGTGAGATCAGCTAAGGGAATCAATGCGTAGTATCCTGTTGGGATCAGAGACGTAAGGAACGCAACTGTACCTTGAATCAGTGTGAGATTGATTAGGGTTCAACTACAGTCCAGTACGAAGTTCATTGGTAGTAGGCTAGTGTCTGTAGCGGCTTAATACAGTGTGGTGTTCAAAGCTGGACTAGGTCCCGGGGTTTTTCTGCATTTGCGGTTTTCCTCGTTAACAAAATTATGTTATCTGTGTTATTTCTTTTTTCGCATTATATTTTGTTATATAATTGAAATATCACAGGTTATGCATTGTATCGATCAATTAGGAAATCCAACCTTTGGTTAACCTTTGGTTGTTGATTGAAATTGATTGATCCTTGAACATTGGTCTTTGGTACCGTTCAAGTTACTTCCCATATATTCAATCGGGCTCGCAAATTTCTATTTGCTGATAGCAGATTGAATTAAGAGATAGAGATATAAAATCTTGTATATACTTTTCTCTAGATTGAGTCTGACTGTCTAGTTAATTCTCTTGAAAATATATTGGAGTAAGCCCTCTCAGATTGCCAAACGAATTGTTGGGTGTGGTTGTTGTACCCCCGCATTTTCAAGTTCATATTCATAACATGATAGACTTAGGTACATACCTTAGATTATAGGACACATATGATGTTGAAAGGAAACAATGAAATCTGTAGAACCAGGGAACCTTTTGCTTGGTAAACTTCCAATTCTATCTCCTCTTATCTTTTAATGATGGTATAAACTTTAGTTATTATTGATGGTGGATTTTAGTTCAGGGCTAAAATTGTGAAACCAGATTTATGCGCTGATATCCTGCAAAGGATAGCCACTGATAAAATGATGAATACTTCTTCACTCTACTAATTCACCTAGAATGGAGCATGTGGCAACAATCCCAGTATTTTGTGAATTAAATGCACAAAATTCATCCAGGTTGGAGCATGTAGCAACAATCCCATATACCCTGTGAATTTACAACATTATTAATTAATGCATGACCAGCCTTGTATTTCCTGTACTCATTATTGGTGCAGCATGACGACTGAGTGTTGTTCTCAGCAGAGCAACACGAACCTCCAATCATTAATAATGAAGCATGTACGAAATAACCGTACATGCTGCGACTCTCGGTGTGTTATACTAGCCCGATTGAGCATACGACTCTCGGTATGTTATACTAGCCCGATTGAGCATACATCTCTCAATGTGTTATACTAGCCCGATTGAGCATATTTGAATCTGGATTGTCCATATCAGTCTCAGAAACGGTCACAACCATCCAACTTCACCAAAGATGATTGGATGACTTGGATTGGCTCCATAACCCCAAGCGAGTATTGGAATATTCACCACCGACCCAACACAGGCCCCGCATGGTCGGCCTCCCCAAAAGGGTGGCATAGCTTTCCAAACCGTCCATCCAAAACAGTATGGACGAGAAACCCTAAATTAGGGTTTGCGGCACATTACATGTGTCGCAAAACGGTCTCAACCATCCATCTTCGCAGGCATAGATGGAGGCTGTAGATGTAGATTCAAAAGGCCCAAAGTATGTCAACACGCTCACCGTGAGCCCGCCTACACACATGACCGATCGGTCAGGACCAACCATGGCTGGTCGTTCCAGATCATACGCCCAAAGTGGGCATGCCGCACGGCCGGAAAAACCCTAATTAGGGTTTGCATTGATCGCGAACGTCCGTTTTCTCCTGATCGAATGGAGGGTTTAGGAGTTGACTGAGCGGGTCCAGTAAGCATCAACATGATCACCGTGGACCCATTTATCTCCACACCCGATCGACCAAGGCATACCATGCCTGGTCGCCTCGATTCGCACGCCCAAACTGGCGTGGTCACACCTCCCAATCACGAATTGATCTCGACCACTCAACTTCGCCGGACAAATTGAGTGGCTTAAATCACGTTTCCATAGGACAGTAAGGTATAGGCGTGAACAACATCCTACCACCTACACGCTGAACCAATCGGCCGGGACCGACCAAGCTTGGTCGCCTCGAAACGTCGCCTGAAGAAGGCATGACGCGCAGATTTGCGGCACCAGACTTCTGTCGTAAATCAATCCTGACCGTTCTTCTTTGCCGGACAAATTGAGCGGTCCAGATTACACTTTCACGGGACAATGAGGTATGGGCATGTACACCAGCATGTTGTCTACACGCGTGCCCAATCGGCCATACCAAAATCGTGTCCCAAGCTTGGATTCGACCAAGCTAAAGAGTGATGCTTGCGCACCTCTTTCAAAAACCCTAATTCCACTAACGGTCGCAGATGAGTGTCTCAAAGATCATCTCGTCCGTCCAACTTCACCGGCTTGGTTATACAACCCTGGTCAGGAGTTAACCGGTCAATGAGGTGTCATGGTGATTACCACCCGCCACTCTACCACACCATGTGGTCGGCCAAGGGAGGACTTGCCTGCGCAGCCTCCAAACTATCACATGAAGTAGGCTGGACATGAAGCTATTTTAAGACGCTCAAACAGCGATGCTTCATACATGATGAATGTATTCGATGCAGTACCTGCATAGAATACACACGATACTTCACAAGTATCGACTTCTTAATAACTTGGTTATTTAATCCAGCATCACATGCTACTTTCTGTGGGTCCTACAACCCACACACACTCGAAACATCAGTCATGTCACAAACTGGGAGATACATACTGGGGTATTGGTCTGGCGGTTTACAACGTGCAGCGCACAACGCGCCATCACAATAACGTGTCAGGAAGTCATGGACGATTAGTGATGATGGGAGAAGTGGGCAAGACTGGTCGTGTGACACTAACACACGACTCCATTACTCCATCACTCCACTTTCTCCACTTCCCACGAGATATGAGGGTTAGGCTTAAAGACTTGTATAAATAGGTTCTCCTCCCTATTTTCCAAAAAGAAACAAGGCAAGACAAGACAACAGAGGCAAGTGTTTATACAATCGTATTCAAACACCGGAACTAATAGCTTGCAAGCCAGTTCAGATTTCTGATACAAGTCATACATAGCCAATACCTTCACAATCTCAACACCTTCTTCGCTTCCCTCCCTAAGATCAACCCCATCTCCTTCACTTTGTGACCAAAACAAGTCTGGAACGGCCATTTCTTGGTTTAGGCCGGATTTGCACAGATTGATTTCTCGAATCTACAAGCACTCCGTGCGGTGCATTTGTTTAGGGTTTAGATTCATTTCTCATCCACACACCCCAAATTACCAAAACCGGCAGAAATAGTTTTCACCCATAAATAATTGGCGACCACATCGGGAGGTTAATCTCTCGGTTGTAAAGTCAATTTCTTCAATACCATTCAATCAATTTCAAGATGGTTGGTCTTAGGACCGCCTCGACAGTCTCAAATCCTGATGGTTCCTCCAACGGAGATACCCCTCCTCCTAACGGCGTATCTGACGGCATGATCAGGAAATTTCCAACATAAAGCGAACTAGCACGGGTACAGGAGAGTCACACGAAGAACATGGAGCTAATCAAAGAAGCGTTAAACGGCATACTTGATCTCCTCATTAAGATGACATCAGAGATGGGCGTTCCGGAGACCTCTACACCGGGTACTAGTTCCCCTCAGATCAATAGCTTTACTACGAACCAGAGACCAGTGGATCAAGAAGCAGCATCACTAGTGGAAAGCTTGTGTGAACTCTTGCACCTCTCGAAGAATCAACGGGCAGAGACGTTTGCTGCAATTAATAAAATAGCTCTGGACGTACACCTGACTCCTTCACGTCCAGAAGTCCTAACTGCATCGGAAACATATGTAAATAATGTTACATTTATAGAAGACGACATGATGGCAGAGGAAGGTCACAACCGGGCCCTACATGTTACCGCACGCATCAAGGGTTCAGAGTTCAGCAGGGCCCTTGTCGACACAGGAGCATCTTCGAATGTGATTACTCTCAAGACTCTCAGGAAAGCCAAGGTTAGCCCATGCAAGATTATACGGCATCCCACCATAATGACGGACTTCGAAGGAAACCAGACCAGCACATATGTGTATGTCAATCTGAATTTATCAGTAGGACCCGTTCAGTCAAAATTGAAATTTGAAGTCATAGAAAAGGAGCCGGACTACCATATGATACTAGGGAGACCGTGGCTTCATGACAATAAGGTCATCCCTTCAACGTATCACCAAGTGCTCGAAGACCATACTAAATGAGGAAGTCATCCGTATTCCCGCATCATTGTCTCCGTATGCACCAATATGCGAGTGGAACTTTTCGAGCCAAAAGAAACTCCGCAGGAAGGTCAGACAAAGTCCTGTGCACCCCACTACCCACGTGGGCTTCAATCCAGGAAGAAGAACGACTTGCATCACTGGGGGCTAAGCACCACGACACGCATTTTCTGACGAGGCGTCCATCTTTATCGGTGAAGCTTCAATCCATGCTCACACCAATAGGGAACGCACTTTCGAGGCAAACCGTGATCATAAGGGGAAGACTATATACCGGCGCCGCTGTTAGCAATTAGCAGGAGAGACTGGCACCCAGTCTCTCCACCCAGTTGAATGCTGCAAGAACGACGAAACACAAGAGGAGGTATTGGACGCTCCGCAACAGCTACAAGATGGCACTAACTCCACAACTGACGAGACAGAGACTGTTAACATCGGGAATGAAGAATCTCCCAGGCCTGTCTCTATCAGTTCGAATATGTCCGTGGACGAACGTGTGGGTCTTGTCCAACTACTCAAGGAGTACCAAGATGTGTTTGCCTGGACATACGAGGAAATGCCTGGTCTAGACGAAAAATTGGTCACCCATCACCTACATTTCATACCTGCATCCAAGCCAATCAAGCAATCTCCGAGGCAATTCAGACACGAAGTGGAAGAACAAATCAAGAACGAAATTCAGAAGTTGCTAGCTGTTGGCTTCATCAGACCTATTCATCATCCGACCTGGTTAGCTAATGTGGTCCCAGTAAAAGAAGAAAAACGGATAGATTCGGTCTTGCGTGGATTTCGAGACTTGAACAAGTGCTGCCCCAAGGACGACTTTCCTCCCGCCTAACATCGACATGTTAGTAGACGCCACCAGCGGACACGGCATGTTCTCCTTCATGGATGGTTACAGCGGCTACAATCAGATAAGGATGTATGAGCACGATGCAAGTTGATGAGTGCCAAATATTGCATATTTATACACCTTTTTATTGGCATTTAGCTCATCTTTTGCGCTTAGAAATCAGATATTATCCCAGATTCTGTGTTTTCTTTGTTTTTAAGAATAAATATTTGTATTAATTAAATTTGTGTTTTTAGGTAATAAATAAAGCTCGGAGAAACTGAGGAGCCAAGGAGCGAAGAATTGGAGTAGAGCGTCTATGGAGCAGAAAGCCAAAGCCCACGCGCGCAAACAGTTGCAACCCAACAAGTAGCAACTCATCTACAAGACATGGGCTTGAGCTAGACCCATGACCCGCGAACCGGATCCGAGCCCGTCATCCCGAGCCGTTCGTGATCTTCCCCTGGTTGCATCTAACGGTCGCCGCCTCCACTCGCATCGAAGTTCGCCGCTCCCGTGCAACACCAGATCACTCCAAGTCTTCCTCGGCCCGTCCGTATCTCTCCCTAGTGCATCCTACGCTCGCTACAGCCCCTCCTCATCAAAGCTTGATGCCTCCGCTCCACAGGAAAACTCGCATACCCCTATACCCTATCGAGCAACCCATTCCTTTCTTCTTCTTTCTCTTTCTTCTCTTCTCCCTTTCAACAGACTCTGCAAGAACCATCCCCCTTCACCGCCTTCACCCATACCGTTCACGAGACCCATCATCACCTTCCTCCATCACCAACAACCCCATCGCAGCACCTTTTTCCGCCACACCTAAGTCTTGGTTATCTCTCACATAGCTTCTCATAACCCTAGAAGCTAAGTTAGAGATAAACAAGACTAGGGTTTTCTCTATCACCACAAGCAAGGCTACCAAAGACGAAGTGACAAGAGGAGAGCTCGATTCAGAGGCTATCAGAGTATGGGTTGCATTTAATTTGTGTTTTAAAGTAAATTAGGGTTTGATATTTTGAGTCGGTTGCATGTATAAATAGAGGTGAATTGTGTTGATAGAAGGTATGCCTGGGTTAGCCAGTGTATCAATTAGGGTTTAATTTGTAGTTTAATTGTTATTTTGATGTTTTAATTTAGGGTGCTAGGGTTTCATTGAAACCCTAATTCCATGTTGTGTTAAACTCTGTTGAACTATTCTTGAGTGCTAAATGTTATCAGATAACTTCAATTTTAACACCTCAAAAGTGCTTTTCTCTCACAAAGTGCATGCCAAGTATGCATTGTAGTTAGGTTATATCTGTGTTGAATGTGTTTCAGCTCTTACTTCAATTACTATTGCTAATTCTTTTGACTAGTTGTGCTTAATTAGACAACTAGTACTCTAGGTTAGTGCCTTAGCTGAATATTGAAGTGTCACTAGGTGAAACTCCTTAGATAAGTGGTAGAATTGACACACTACCCTTGACTGCCATAGGAACAAGAAGCTTCCAATGAGTTGACACATAACATGAGTTAGTGGTGGAATTGATAATCCCAAGACCCATTTATTTGCACTATTTGTATTTCATTTATTTTCACCGTCATAACATTCAATCACCAGTATCGGCAAAACCATAATTGTGTTATCTTCATTGGAATTCAGTTTAGGAAGCTATTAGATCATCTTAAGCACCACAAGTCTCTGTGGATCGACCCGTACTTGCCGCGTCTCCGATAGACGCCGTGCACTTGCGGTATAATTTGTAGGCATTAAATATAAACACATTTCCAGGCCTACCACAAGTAAGACAGCCTTCCGAACCCCTCTTGGCAATTTTTACTATACTGTTATGCCATTCGGTTTAAAGAACGCCGGCGCAACGTATCAACGTGCTATGACGGCAATCTTCCACGACATGATGCATAAGCAAGTCAAAGACTACGTGGATGATATAGTAGTCAAATCCAAGACTCAAGCTATCCTCACAATGTCGCTGCCGTGAATTGTGAAGGAGCTCCAAAACTTCATGGGAAAGGTGAACTTTTGCTTCATTCACCCCCTGCCGAAGAAAGGATCAAGTTTCGTCTGGATCACACTACAATAGGAAGCGTTTCAGAGGATTCAACAAATATTGTCATCTCTGAATCATCACAAAGGGTTAGCCTATTATGTCAGCCCAGACAAGAGCGAGCATGGGACATCTTCAGATCCACTGAAGCCGACACCTCAAGGGAGAAGCCTCAAGAAGATAACGATGTCCGCGTGTCATGTCGAGAAAGAATCCGGGCGAATCACTCTATGAGAGGATGGTGCATGTTTACCGTGTTATGTTGGAGAATGTGCACTTTTGGTCATCCTCTCTGGACTTCGTGAAGTCAAGAACGCTCATCTACGACAACATCTACCCATTGGAAAGAACCTGTGCCTTCCAAAGAATAAAGAGCCTCATGATGTTCGTGGAAGCATACCTCCCACCAACAGGCAATACAACCTTCAGCCTTTTATAAGCAGTTCGCTGAAGAAGCAAGAGGAAAGCCACCGAGATACAACATCCTGCGCGTCCAAAATCGCCAACTCCAACTCCAACACCATATGCACGATCGCCGTAATGGTGAAACAACGTCCAAGATATTCCATATCCGGATCGATGGTAACTACATCAATGAGAGATGCTTTCTAATTTATCTCCCGTAGAAGATTTAGTTGCGTTACCAAAGGAGTATGTCTGGGACTGCTTAGCACCGCCTATCTCAAAGACTGACCTCATGAACCTAGCGTGACAACATCTATCAATTCCAAAGCTCGGATACTCGTGGGCGGGGATTGTCTCCTCTTCTCTATTTCATAAAGAAACGTCAAGAAAGCCATCGGTTCCAGTTTATCCCTCTAACAATGAGACGAGCTCTACCCCTATATGAAGACTCGCCAAGTTCGTGCCCTTAGCTATCACGCCTCTCCCGCCGCTCTTCGATCACGTATGCTGCCAGGAACCTGTTGTTGCTCGTCGATTAATACCATCCAGCTTCACCATATCAACGACCATTACGTACAAAAGACCCATCGGGCATACAAGATAGAGCCACGTAGACCACGCTTGGGGACCGAGGTTCAAGAAGAAATTCCTTTACCATCAGTCAAGAACTTCTTCAACACTCTCTCCAAAGATAAGCCACTTCAACGCTCCACCCACTAGAAGTTGCTTCAACGCTCTCCGGGACCTGCTTGCTCCAGAAGATGCTTAAACGCTCTCAGCAGGACCCACACCACGTTCGAACATACAAGGTTCAGTTTGGGCAAAGCAAGCACGCCTATATCCCACGTTCGAGCAAAGGGAAGACCGATGTTGGTTAGCAAGACCGGTGTTCGTCAAGGCAAGACCGGTGTTGGTCGAAGTAGCAAGGATGACACTCGAGCAAGCACATAAACTGTACGAGCAAAGAAAGCAAGG
Source organism: Papaver armeniacum (assembly GCA_023531295.1). Lineage (NCBI taxonomy): Eukaryota > Viridiplantae > Streptophyta > Magnoliopsida > Ranunculales > Papaveraceae > Papaver > Papaver armeniacum. The sequence continues at coordinate 30,245 of JAJJWW010016976.1, read as the reverse complement.
CCGGTGTTGATCAAGTTACAAGGCCGGTACTGCTCAAGTCACAAGGCCGGTGTTGATCAAGTCACAAGGCCGGTGTTGATCAAGTCACAAGACCGGTGTTGATCAAGTCACAAGACCGGTGTTGATCAAGTCACAAGGCCGGTACTGCTCAGGTCACGAGGCTGGTATTGGGCCAGCAAACGAGGTCGGTGTTAGTCAAGTCCGCAAAGCCGGTGTTGGTCGAGATCGCAAGGCTAATATCCCATCACACAAGCAAGACTGATATCACGTCACGCAAGTAGGACGGTATTGGGTCACGTCAGGCCGGTATTGGTCAAGGCCGATCAACGTCACAAGGCTGGTATTGTGCCACGTCAGCGAACAAGGCTGGTATTGGGCCACGTTAGCAAACAAGATCGGTGTCATTTGAAGCAGCGATGTCCATCAGGGTTCGTCAAATCAGCAAGGTCGGTGTTGGTCAAGGGGCAAGTCTGGTGTTGGGGTGAGGCAACATGTTTGGTGTTTGGTCGAAGCAGTGCTGCAACCTAGCCCCAAGCAAAGCGAGCACGCAGCAGGTCCCACTTGATCGAGCACATCCAAATTTTAAATTGGTCGACGAGCACAACCGGCCCCAAGCAAAGCAGGCACGCGGCAGGTCCCAAATGATCAGGCACATCCAGCTCCAAATTGGTCGAAGCAGGCACAGCCGCCCCCAAGCAAAGCGGGCACGCGACATGTCCCACTTTATCAGGCACATCCAATCCCAAATTGGTCGAAGCGAGTACAGCCGGCCCCAAGCAAAGCAGCACGCGGGAGGTCCCACTTGATCGGCACATCCAGCCCCAAATTGGTCGAAGCGAGCACGGCCCGGCCCCAAGCAAAGCAGCACGCGGTGGGTCCCACGTTCGAGCAAGGCGGGCATAACAAGCCCACGTTCGAGCAAGGCGAGCATAACAAGCCCACGTTCGATCAAACGGCGCATGATGAGTCCCACGATCGAGCGAAACAAAGCGCAACATCCGTTGAGCAGCACATCAGCCCCATGCTCGAGCGGAACAATCACGAAGAAGGCTCTCGACCAAAGCGAGGCATAACAAGGTCGATCGAAGCAGGCAATACCGACATCATGCTAGGGGAACGCTCGCCTGAATGCCTCTTGAACGTGACATGCTCCAAGGACAGGACGACTCGTCTCTCCTAGTAACATCTAACTTTGTCACATAATTTTTATCTGTATATGTCACCATCTAATGCCTACCCCACAATAGTGTAACCATTATGTGCTAGGCAGGGGACTTAATGTTGATGGTGGATTTTAGTTCAGGGCTAAAATTGTGAAACCAAATTTATGCGCTGACATCCTGCAAAGGATAGCCACTGATAAAGTGATGAATACTTCTTCACTCTACTAATTCACCTAGAATGGAGCATGTGGCAACAATCCCAGTTTTCTGTGAATTAAATGCACACAATTCATCCAGGTTGGAGCATGTAGCAACAATCCCATATACCTTGTGAATTTACAACATTATTAATTAATGCATGACCAGCCTTGTATTTCCTGTACTCATTATTGGTGCGGCATGACGACTGAGTGTTGTTCTCAGCAGAGCAACACGAACCTCCAAGCATTAATAATGAAGCATGTACGAAATAACCGTACATGCTGCGACTCTCGGTGTGTAATACTAGCCCGATTGAGCATACGACTCTCGATGTGTTATACTAGCCCGATTGAGCATACATCTCTCGGTGTGTTATACTAGCCCGATTGAGCATATTTGAATCTGGATTGTCCATATCGTCTCGTCTGAACGGTCACAACCATCCAACTTCACCAGCATGATTGGATGACTTGGATTGGCTCCATAACCCCAAAGCAGGTATTGGAATATTCACCACCAACCCAACGCGGTCCCCGCATGGTCGGCCTCCCCAAAAGGGTGGCATAGCTTGCCAAACCGTCCAGCCAAAATAGTATGGACGAGAAACCCTAAATTAGGGTTTGCGGCACATTACATGTGTCGCAAAACGGTCCCAACCATCCATCTTCGCAGCCATAGATGGAGGGTGTAGATGTAGATTCAAAGGGCCCAAAGTATGTCAACACGCTCACCGTGAGCCCGCCTACACACATGACTGACCGGTCAGGACCAACCGTGGCTGGTTGTTCCATATCATACGCCCAAAGTGGGCATGCCGCACGGCCGGAAAAACTCTAATTAGGGTTTGCATTGATCGCGAACGTCCGTTTTCTCCTGATCGAATGGAGGGTTTAGGAGTCGACTGAGCGGGTCCAGTAAGCATCAACATGATCACCGTGGACCCATTTATCTACACACCCGATCGACCAAGGCATACCATGCCTGGTTGCCTCGATTCACACGCCCAAACTGGCGTGGTCAACCTCCCAATCACGAACTGATCTCGACCACTCAACTTCGCCGGACAAATTGAGTGGCTTAGATCACGTTTCCATGGGACAGTAAGGTATAGGCGTGAACAACAGCCTACCACCTACACGCCGAACCAATCGGTCGGGACCGACCAAGCTTGGTCGTCTCGAAACGTGCGCCTGAAGAAGGCATGACACGCGGTATTTGCGGCACCATACTGTCAGAAATCAATCCCGACCGTTCTTCTTTGCTTGGGACAAATTGAGCGGTCCAGATTACACTTTCACGGGACAATGAGGAATGGGCATGTACACCGGCATGATATCTACACGCGTGCCCAATCGGCCATACCAAAATCGTGTCCCAAGCTTGGATTCGACCAAGCTATAGAGTGATGCTTGCGCACCTCTTTCAAAAACCCTAATTCCACTAACGGTCGCAGATGAGTGTCTCAAAGATCATCTCGTCCGTCCAACTTCACCGGCTTGGTTATACAACCCTGGTCAGGAGTTAACCGGTCAATGAGGTGTCGTGGTGATTACCACCCGCCACTCTACCACACCATGTGGTCGGCCAAGGAGGACTTGCTGCAAGCGACCTCCAAACTATCACATAAAGTAGGCTGGACATAAAGCTATTTTAAGACGCTCAAACAAATGATGCTTCATACATGATGAATGTATTCGATGCAGTAACTACATAGAATACACACGATACTTCACAAGTATCGACTTATTAATAACTTGGTTATTTAATCCAGCATCACATGCTACTTTCTGTGGGTCCTACAACCCACACACACTCGAGACATCAATCATGTCACAAACTGGGGGAAACATACTTTGGGGTATTGGTGCAGCGGTTTACAACGTGCAGCGCACAACGCGACATCACAAGAACGTGTCAGGAAGTCATGGACGATTAGTGATGATGGGAGAAGTGGGAAAGACTGGTCGTGTGACACTAACACACGACTCCACTACTCCATCACTCCACTTTCTCCACTTCCCACGAGATATGAGGGTTAGGCTTAAAGACTTGTATAAATAGGTTCTCCTCCCTATTTTCCAAAAAGAAACAAGGCAAGACAAGACAACAAAGGCAAGTATTTATACAATCGTATTTAAACACTGGAACTGATAACTTGCAAGCCAGTTCAGATTTCTGATACAAGTCATACATAGCCAACACCTTCACAATCTCAACACCTTCTTCGCTTCCCTCCCTAAGATCAACCCCATCTCCTTCACTTTGTGACCGAAACAAGTCTGGAACGGCCATTTCTTGGTTTAGGCCGGATTTGCACAGATTGATTTCTCGAATCTACAAGTACTCCCGTGCAGTGCATTTGTTTAGGGTTTAGATTCATTTCTCATCCACACACCCCAAATTACCAAAACCGGCAGAAATAGTTTTCACCCATAAACAATTGGCGACCACAGCGGGAGGTTAATCTCTCGGTTGTAAAGTCAATTTCTTCAATACCATTCAATCAATTTCAAGATGGTTGGTCTTAGGACCGCCTCGACAGTCTCAAATCCTGATGGTTCCTCCAACGGAGATACCCCTCCTCCTAACGGCATATCTGACGGCATGATCAGGAGATTTCCAACATTAAGCGAACTAGCACGGGTACAGGAGAGTCACACGAAGAACATGGAGCTAATCAAAGAAGCGATAAACGACATACTTGATCTCCTCATTAAGATGACATTAGATATGAGCGTTCTGGAGACCTCTACACCGAGTACTAGTTCCCCTCAGATCAATAGCTTTACTACGAACCAGAGACCAGTGGATCAAGAAGCGGCATCTCTAGTGGAAAGATTGTGTGAACTCTTGCACCTCTCGAAGAATCAACGGGCAGAGACGTTTTTTGCAATTAATAAAATATCTCTGGACGTACACCTGACTCCTTCACGTCCAGAAGTCCTAACTGCATCGGAAACATATGTAAATAATGTTACATTTATAGAAGACGACATGATGGCATAGGAAGGTCACAACCGGGCCCTACATGTTACCGCACGCATCAAGGGTTCGTAGTTCGGGGAGGGCCCTCGTCGACACGGGAGCATCTTCGAATGTGATTACTCTCAAGACTCTCAAGACAGCCAAGGTTAGCCCATGCAAGATTATACGGCAGCCCACCACAATGACGGACTTGAAGGAAACTGGATCAAAGACATACGGGTATGTCAATCTGAATTTATCAGTAGGACCCGTTCAGTCAAAAGTGAAATTTGAAGTCATAGAAAAGGAGCCAGACTACCATATGATACTAGGGAGACCGTTGCTTCATGACAATAAGGTCATCCCTTCAACGTATCACCAAAGGCTCGAACACCATGCTAAATGAGGAAGTCATCCGTATTCCTGCATCATTGTCTCCGTACGCACCAATATGCGGAGTGGAACTGTTCGAGACAAAAGAAACTCCACAGGGAAGGTCACACAAAGTCCTGTGCACCCCACTACCCACGTGGTCTTCAATCCAGGAAGAAGACCGACTTGCATTACTAGGGGATAAGCACCACGACACGCCTTTTCTGACGAGGCGTCCATCTTTATCCGGTGAAGCTTCAATCTATGCTCACACCAAAAGGGAACACATTTTCGAGGTAAACCGTGATCAGAAGGGGAAGACTATATACCGGTGCCGCTGTTAGCAATTAGCAGGAGAGACTGGCACCCAGTCTCTCCACCCAGTTGAATGCTGCAAGAACGACGAAACACAAGAGGAGGTATTGGACGCTCCGCAACAGCTACAAGATGGCACCAACTCCACAACTGACGAGCCCGAGACTGTTAACATCGGGAATGAAGAATCTCCTAGGCCTGTCTCTATCAGTTCGACTCTGTCCGTGGACGAACGTGTGGGTCTTGTCCAACTACTCAAGGAGTACCAAGATGTGTTTGCCTGGACATACGAGGAAATGCCTAGTCTAGACGAAAAATTGGTCACCCATCACCTACATGTCATACCTGGATCCAAGCCAATCAAGCAATCTTCGAGGCAATTCAGACACGAAGTGGAAGAACAAATCAAGAACGAAATTCAAAAGTTGCTAGCTGCTGGCTTCATCAGACCTATTCATCATCCGACACCTGTTAACTAATGTGGTCCCGGTAAAGAAGAAAAACTGACGATTCGGTCTTTGCGAGGATTTCGAGACTTGAACAAGTGCTGCCCCGAGGACGACTTTCCTCCGCCTAACATCGACATGTTAGTAGACGCCACCACGGACAAGGCATGTTCTCCTTCATGGATGGTTACAGCGGCTACAATCGGATAAGGATGTATGAGCACGATGCAAGTAAGACAGACCTTCCGAACCCCTCTTGGCAATTTTTACTATACCTTTGTTATGCCATTCGATTTAAAGAACGCCGCAGCAACAACGTATCAACGTGCTATGACGGCAATCTTCCACGACATGATGCATAAGCAAGTCGAAGACTACGTGGATGATATATTAGTCAAATCCAAGACTCAAGCTATCCTCACAATGTCGCTGCCGTGAACTGTGAAGGAGCTCCAAAAATTCATGTGCAAGGTGAACTTTTGCTTCATTCACCCCCTGCCGAAGAAAGGATCAAGTTTCGTCTGGATCACACTACAACAGAAAGCGTTTCAAAGGATTCAACAAATATTGTCATCTCTGAATCATCACAAAGGGTTAGCCTATTATGTCAGCCCAGACAAGAGCGAGCATGGGACATCTTCAGATCCACTGAAGCCGACACCTCAAGGGATCAGCCTCAAGAAGATAACGATGTCCGCGTGTCATGTCGAGAAAGAATCCGGGCGAATCACTCTATGAGAGGATGGTGCATGTTTACCGTGTTATGTTGGAGAATCTGCACTTTTGGTCATATGAAGAGCCTCACGATGTTCGTGGAAGCATACCTCCCACCAATAGGCAATACAACCTTCAGCCTTCCATAAGCAGTTTCGCTAAAGCAGCAAGAGGAAAGCCACCGAGATACAACATCCTGCGCGTCCAAAATCGCTAACTCCAACTCCAACACCATATGCACGACTGCCATAATGGTGAAACAACGTCCAAGATATTCCATATCTGGATCGATGGTAACTACATCAATGAGAGACGCTTTCATAAGTTGTCTCCCGTAGAAGATTTAGTTGCGTTACCAAAGGAGTATGATTTGGGGCCGCTTAGCACCGCCTATCTCAAAGATACCTCATGAACCTAGCGTGACAACATCTATCAAGTCCAAAGCTCGGATACTCGTGGGCGGGATTGTCTCCCTCTTCTCTATTTCATAAAGAAACGTCAAGAAAGCCATCGGTTCCTGTTTATCCCTCTAACAATGAGACGAGCTCTACCACTATATGAAGACTGCCAAGTTCGTGCCCGTAGCTATCACGCCTCTCCCTGCCAGTCTCTTCGATCACAGTTCTGCCAGAACTGTTGTTGCTCGTCGATTAATACCATCCAGAGCTTCACATATCAACGACCATTACGTACAAAAGACCCATCGGGCATACAAGATAGATCCACGTAGACCATGCTTGGGGACCGAGGTTCGACATGAAATTCCTTTACCGTCAGTCAAGAACTTCTTCAACACTCTCTCCAGCATAAGTCGCTTCAACTCTCCACCCACTAGAAGTTGCTTCAACGCTCTCCGGGACCTGCTTGCTCCAGAAGATGCTTCAACGCTCTCAGCAGGACCCACACCACGTTCGAACATACAAGGTTCAGTTTGGGCAAAGCAAGCACGCCTAGATCCCACGTTCGAGCAAAGGGAAGAACGATGTTGGTTAGCAAGACCGGTGTTCGTTAAGGCAAGACCGGTGTTGGTCGAAGTAGCAAGGATGACACTCGAGCAATCACATAAACTGTACGAGCAAAGAAATCAAGGCCAGTGTTGATCAAGTTACAAGGCCGGTACTGCTCAAGTCACAAGGCCGGTGTTGATCAAGTCACAAGGCCGGTGTTGATCAAGTCACAAGGCCGGTGTTGATCAAGTCACAAGACCGGTGTTGATCAAGTCACAAGGCCGGTACTGCTCAGGTCACGAGGCTGGTATTGGGCCAGCAAACGAGGCCGGTGTTAGTCAATTCCGCAAAGCCGGTGTTGGTCGAGATCGCAAGGCTAATATCCCATCACGCAAGCAAGACTGATATCACGTCACGCAAGTAGACGGTATTGGGTCACGTCGGGCGGTATTGGTCAAGGCCGATCAACGTCACAAGGCCGGTATTGTGCCACGTCGGCGAACAAAGCCAGTATTGGGCCACGTTAGCAAACAAGACCGGTGTCGGTTGAAGCAGCGATGTCCGTCAGGGTTCGTTAAATCAGCAAGGTCGATGTTGGTCAAGGGGCAAGTCTGGTGTTGGGGGTGAGGCAACAGGTTTGGTGTTTGGTCGAAGCAGGCACAACCGGCCCCAAGCAAAGCAGGCACGCGGCAGGTCCCACTTGATCAGGCACATCCAGCCCCAAATTGGTCGAAGCAGGCACAACCAGCCCCAAGAAAAGCAGTCACGCGGTGGGTCCCACGTTTGAGCAAGGCAAGCATAACAAGCCCACGTTCGAGCAAGGCAGGCATAACAAGCCCACGTTCGATCAAGCAGGCGCATGATGAGTCCCACGATCGAGCGAAGCAGGCGCAACAGTCCGTTGAGTAGGCACATCAGCCCCATGCTCGAGCGGAACAATCACGAAGAAGGCTCTCGACCGAAGCAGGCATAGCAAGGTCGATCGAAGCAGGCAAGACCGACATCATGCTAGGGGAACGCTCGCCTGAACGCCTCTTGAACGTGACATGCTCCAAGGACAGGACGACTCGCCTCTCCTAGTAACATCTAACTTTGTCACATAAGTTTTATCTGTATATGTCACCATCTAATGCCTACCCCACAATAGTGTAACCATTATATGCTAGGCAAGGGACTTAATTTTGATGGTGGATTTTAGTTCAGGGCTAAAATTGTGAAACCAAATTTATGCGCTGACATCCTGCAAAGGATAGCCACTGATAAAGTGATGAATACTTCTTCACTCTACTAATTCACCTAGAATGGAGCATGTTGCAACAATCCCAGTTTTCTGTGAATTAAATGCACACAATTCATCCAGGTTGGAGCATGTAGCAACAATCCCATATACCCTGTGAATTTACAACATTATTAATTAATGCATGACCAGCCTTGTATTTCTTGTACTCATTATTGGTGCGGCATGAAGACTGAGTGTTGTTCTCAGCAGAGCAACACGAACCTCCAAGCATTAATAATGAAGCATGTACGAAATAACCGTACATGCTGCGACTCTCGGTGTGTTATACTAGCCCGATTGAGCATACGACTCTCGGTGTGTTATACTAGCCCGATTGAGCATTCATCTCTCGGTGTGTTATACTAGCCCGATTGAGCATATTTGAATCTGGATTGTCCATATCAGTCTCAGAAACGGTCACAACCATCCAACTTCACCAGCATGATTGGATGACTTGGATTGGCTCCATAACCCCCAAAGCAGGTATTGGAATATTCACCACCGACCCAACGCGGGCCCCGCATGGTCGGCCTCCCCAAAAGGGTGGCATAGCTTGCCAAACCATCCAGCCAAAACAGTATGGACGAGAAACCCTAAATTAGGGTTTGCGGCACATTACATGTGTCGCAAAACGGTCTCAACCATCCATCTTCGCAGGCATAGATGGAGGGTGTAGATGTAGATTCAAAGGGCCCAAAGTATGTCAACACGCTCACCGTGAGCCCGCCTACACACATGACTGATCGGTCAGGAACAACCATGGCTGGTTGTTCCAGATCATACGCCCAAAGTGGGCATGCCGCACGGCCGGAAAAACCCTAATTAGGGTTTGCATTGATCGCGAACGTCCGTTTTCTCCTGATCGAATGGAGGGTTTAGGAGTCGACTGAGCGGGTCCAGTAAGTATCAACATGATCACCGTGGACCCATCTATCTCCACACCCGATCGACCAAGGCATACCATGCCTGGTCGCCTCGATTCGCACGCCCAAACTGGCGTGGTCACACCTCCCAATCACGAACTGATCTCGACCACTCAACTTCGCCGGACAAATTGAGTGGCTTAGATCACGTTTCCATGGGACAGTAAGGTATAGGCGTGAACAACAGCCTACCACCTACACGCTGAACCAATCGGCCGGGACCAACCAAGCTTGGTCGTCTCGAAACGTGCGCCCGAAGAAGGCATGATGCGCGGTATTTGCGGCACCCGGACTTGTCAGAAATCAATCCCGACCGTTTTCTTTGCTTGACAAATTGAGCGGTCAGTTACACTTTCACGGACAATGAGGTATGAGCATGTACACCGGCATGCTATCTACAAGCGTGCCCAATCGGCCATACCAAAATCGTGTCCCAAGCTTGGATTCGACCAAGCTAAAGAGTGATGCTTGCGCACCTCTTTCAAAAACCCTAATTCCACTAACGGTCGCAGATGAGTGTCTCAAAGATCATCTCGTCCGTACAACTTCACCGGCTTGGTTATACAACCCTGGTCAGGAGTTAACCGGTCAATGAGGTGTCCTGGTGATTACCACCCGCCACTCTACCACACCATGTGGTCGGCCTAGGGAGGACTTGCCTGCGCAACCTCCAAACTATCACATGAAGTAAGCTAGTTATGAAGCTATTTTAAGACGCTCAAACAGCGATGCTTCATACATGCCGAATGTATTCGATGCGATCCGCATAGAATACACACGATACTTCACAAGTATCGACTTCTTAATAACTTGGTTATTCAATCCAAAGATCACATGCTACTTTACGTGGGTCCTACAACCCATACACACTCGAGACATCAATCATGTCACAAACTGGGGGATACATACTGGGGTATTTTCCTGGCGGTTTACAGCGTGCAGCGCACAACGCGCCATCACAAGAACGTGTCAGGAAGTTATGGACGGTTAGTGATGATGGGAGAAGTGGGCAAGACTGGTCGTGTGACACTTACACACGACTCCACTACTCCATCACTCCACTTTCTCCACTTCCCACGAGATATGAGGGTTAGGCTAAAAGACTTGTATAAATAGGTTCTCCTCCCTATTTTCCAAAAAGAAACAAGGCAAGACAAGACAGCAGAGGAAAGTGTTTATACAATCGTAATGAAACACCGGAACTGATAGCTTGCAAGCCAGTTCAGCTTTCTGATACAAGTCATACATAGCCAACACCTTCACAATCTCAACACCTTCTTCGCTTCCCTTTCTAAGATCAACCCCATCTCCTTCACTTTGTGACCGAAACAAGTTTGGAACGGCCATTTCTTGGTTTAGGCCGGATTTGCACAGATTGATTTCTCGAATCTACAAGTACTCCCGTGCAGTGCATTTGTTTAGGGTTTAGATTCATTTCTCATCCACACACCCCAAATTACCAAAACCGGCAGAAATAGTTTTTACCCATAAACAGTTATATAAGAGGCTAGTGGAGTCCACCTCATGCTTCGTAGGAACAAATGTCCTTCAACCTGCCATCATCAGTTGAAGAACAATCCCACAACAACACATACAATCTTTTATGCCACCAGTGATAGTCAAAGAAATATCAATTCCTTGACCATGACAGAAAACTTTCATGCATAATCTATACCTTAAACTTTCTGATTAGGATTACACTAATCCAATTTAGTTAAACCAAAACTTAATTTGTTGCTAAACCAAAATAAAGCTAACATTCTCCCACTTTTGGTCAGCAATAATTTTTTTCCGAATCAGTTAGGTAAAGACCATGAAGAACTTTATCCTTAATTTAAATGACACGCTAGAAAACGACTATAGAGATTTAAGCACCACTTAAACGATACGCAGGCCATTTCTATAATCAGAAATCCAGACGGTCCATTTTCATTAAGTTAATATTTTTAGCTAGCATACACCTTTAGTGTTGTCATCTGCAAAACAAAACCTTATCATGTTGCAATTAAGAGACTAAACAGAAGCATATAGTAAGAGCATATAAAACAAGAACACGTTGATATGCCAAACTGAAGTAGTTGATTATATAACATATAACCACATCATACAAGCTTCAGTAAAACTCAAACGATATCAACAACACCCATAGAAAACACATGCTCTTTAAACACTTTAGGACTCAAACCTTTCGTCATTGGATCAGCAATCATACGATCATTCGAAATATGAGAAATATCTATTTCTCGTTCCTTGATTTTGTGCTTTACCAGGAAATACTTAACATCTATATGTTTTACTCTTCCTATTCCTTGATTGTCTTTCGCAAAACTTATTGTTGCTTGGTTATCACAGTAAAACTTCATTGGTATAGAAACTGAATCTATAACTTGTAGACCCCTCATAAAGTTTTTTAATCATACAACATGAGTAGTCGCCTCATAACAAGCAATATACTCTGCCTCCATTGTAGACTGAGCTTGTATTGGTTGTTTAACACTTCTTAATGAAACAACACCATTAGCGAACATGAAAACATAGCCTGAAGTAGATTTCAGACTATCCGAGCCCATAAAATCAGAATCAGAATAACACACAACTTCTAACTCTTTCGATCTTCTGTAAACAAGCTGAAAATGCTTTGTTCGCTGCAAGTATCGAAACACTTTCTTTACTGCCGTCCAATGAGATTCACTTGGATTGTGCTGATAACGTCCCAACATACCTACAACAAAACTCAAATATGGACGGGTGCAAATCATGGCATACATTAAGCTTCCGACTGCAGATGCATACCGTTTTGAGTCAATTCGACTCATTTCCAGATCTGATTTAGGACACTGCAGTTTATTGATGATGTTAACTTTAACAATAGGTACTTCACCTGCTGCACAATTATGCATTTCAAATCTTTTCAGAATCTTATTCATATAAGCTTCTTGAGATAATCCCAACAAACCTCTCTTTCTATCGCAACTTATCTTAATACCTAGGACATAAGAAGCTTCTCCTAAGTCTTTCATCTCAAAATTAGTTGAGAGGAAATTCCTAGTATCATGTAACATATGAATATTATTAGTAGCCAGCAAGATATCATCGACGTATAAAATCAAAAAGATAAACTTGCTCCCACTAGTTTTCATATATATGCACCTGTCAAGCGCGTTTTCAACAAAACCAAACGAGGTTATCACTTGATCAAATTTCAGATACCACTGCATAGAAGCCTGTTTCAACCCGAAAAGAGATTTCTTTAAACAACATACTTTTCCTTATTGTTTCTGAGACGTCAAACCTTCCGGTGGCAGCATATAAATCTTCTTATCAAGTTCACCATTCAAAATGTTGTTTTGACATCCATTTGAAACAATTCAAGATCAAAATGAGCTACCAGGGCCATTATTATTCTTAAAGAATCCTTCTTAGAAACTGGAGAGAAGGTTTCTTCGTAATCGACACCTTCTTCTTGTGTATAACCCTTGACTACAAGTCTGGCCTTGTATCTTTCGATCCTCCCATCAGCATTCCTTTTGATTTTAAAAATCCATTTACAACCAACTATCGTCGTACCTTCAGGAAGATCTGTCATATCCCATACTCCATTCTTGTCCATTGATTGCATCTCCTCATCTATGGCAGGAAGCCAACAATGAGCATTCTTATCATTTACTGCCTGCGAATATGTTAAAGGTTCATCTTCCTCATCAGTTGTACAGTCTTATTCAATCATGAACGTACTGAAACCTGGTTTCACAACAATTTTCCGCGGTCTTGATGATCTTCGCAGAACTGGTTCACCTTCTTCATTATCTTTAGAAGATTCTGGAATACAAACTTCAGATTGCTTGTAAACTGAAGTTTCATTCTGTTCAGTAGGAGTACATTCTTATTCTTCTTCTTCTTCAAATACAACTATTCTTGATTCTGAACTCCCACTAGTTTCATCGTGTTCTAGAAATCTGGCATTGTTAGTTTCAACAATTTTGAAAGGCTTAGATGGACAGTATAACCTGTAACCCTTTGATCTATTTGGATAACCAACAAAGAAATAACTTGTAGTGCGGGAATCAAGTGCCTTTTCAAATGGATTATGAAATCTTGCTTCAGCTGGACAACCCCATACATGAAAATGATTTAGATTAGGCTTTCTACATGTCCACATCTTGAAATGAGTCAAAGGTACTACTTTACTAGGAACTCGGTTCAATATGTATGCTGCTATCTTCAAGGCTTCTCCCCAAAAGGATTCAGCTAGGGTAGAATTGCATAACATAGTACGAACCATGTCTTTTTAATTTCTGTTTCGCCTTTCTGCCACTCCATTTTGCTCTGGTGATCCAGGAGTAGTGAATTGAGGTACAATTCCATGCTCTTGCAGAAAATCCATCAAATTTCCATGATTTTCGCCAAAATAATCTGACTTTCCATAGTATTCACCTCCCCTATCACGTCTCAGCACTTTAATCTCCTTGTCAAGTTGATTTTCAACTTCTGCCTTATAAGTTTGAAACACCTCAAGAGCATCAGATCTTTGATGAATAAGATACACATACCCATAACGCGAAAAGTCATCTATGAAAGTAATGAAGTATCTATGTCCGCCTCTAGAAGCAATAGTAAAAGGACCATATATATTTGTATGCACGATTTCAAGCAAATCTTTACTTCGCATTGCTGTCTTCTTTCTGGTTTTAACAAGTTTTCCTTTAATACATGCGACACAAGTACTGAAATCTTAAAAATTCAGTTGCTGCAGAATCCCTTCTCCTACAAGTCTTTCCATATGTTCTCTAGATATGTGCCCCAAATGTTGATGCCATAACATAGAAGAGCTTTCAGAATTTAAACTCCTTTTAGTACCCTTAACAGATGAACTAGAAGCATTAACATTTATACACAACTGTGAATTTGTAGCACAAAGATCGACATTCAACTTGTATAGATTATCAACAAGCGACGCAAAACCAACAAGTTGAGAGTTACGATACATACTTATAGATCGACCACCAACATAAAAACAAAAACCTTTGGTATCAAGTATACCAACTGATATCAAGCTTCTTCTTACACTAGGTACATAAAACACATCGAAAGTTCCAAAATATATCCAGTTCCGAGTTAGTTGCACGTTTCCAACTGCTTCAACTTTCACTCCTTGAGCATTTGGCATGTATAGACACCGTTCTCCCTCACTTAGATTCCTCTTGCTTTTGAGTGCCTGCAAGGAATTAGTGATATGAATTGTTGCAGCAGTGTCTAGCCACCAAGTATTCAAAGGAGTATCCAAAAGATTAATCTCAAAACATATCATATGGAAATATGTACCTTTTTTCTTTTCCTCTTGTTTTTTCAGCCAATTCTAATATTTGAGGCAAAACTTCTTAATGTGGACAGGCTTTTTACAAAAGAAACACGCCCTATAAGTTGAGTTATTTTCTTTCTTGGTTACTGGATTATTATCCTTCACCTTATCAGCTGTTAGACTGTTGTCTTTATTAGTTAACTCATTTTTCAGGGCTTCTTTTGTCTGCTCAGAAAGTTTGTTGTTGTCAGCTGACTTTTTGAAGTTCTTCTTACTAGGACTAGCAATACAAAGATGTGCATACTCTGTAGTTTTGCGACATTTCCTTTCCTCTTCTTGCACAGAATAAGCAATCAGTTCATTTACATCCCACTTTCTTTCAGCCATGTTATATGCAATCTTGAAACCCTCAAACTGTTTTGGCAGTGAGTTAACCGAATGTTGAACTAGATAATTATCAGTAAGATTCATGTCAAGATCCCTTAACTTGTAGATCAGATCTGCCATCTGAAGAACATGATCTCGAACATTACCGTCCCCATTGTACCTCATTGAAGACAACTGACCCATATATCTGCCAACCATAGACTTTTCTGAACTTGTGAACTGCCATTTAATAACCTCCATAAATTCTTTAGTTGTATATGTAGAAGGAATACCACCTTGTATAGCATCAGGAATAGCACCACGCATAATAATAAGACTCATCCTATTTGCCTTTTCCCATCTGAGATAATCCCGCTTCTCACTTTTCTTGGCAGTAGCAGAAAGTGTTTCTGGTTTAGGTTCTCTCAAAGCGATATCATAATCTAAATAACCCAAGGCTATTTCAACCTGCGACTTCCACCTTAAGTAATTTGTGCCATTCAATGGCTCAATACCAGCTATAAACCCTTGAACTTGAACAGGATTCATGGTTGTAACTGTCATACCATTTAAAACTTTATTCTATTTCACATGAATGATATATTGAACGTTGCAATACAAATCATTTAAACTTTATGAAATGATTATGTATACATCATTAACATATGTGACAGCATACAGGTATAACAAACAAAACATACTTATTTTAGATTCGATATCCCACAGCTTCACCTTTGGGCAAAAACTACGATATATCAAAGCCTTTAACCAATAACAAAGATAATCAGCTTATGTTTGGTGTATAATAGTCCCTTTTCACCTTTGGGTTCGAACAATTATCATCTACCACACACAAGCAGATTATTTTGCTCTATTCAAGATGTCATAAGTTTGACTCACCTTTGGGTACAGTCATACCAGTGACCTCCAAAACGCAACTTAATGCAGTCCCTTAACACAAAACATGTACTTTGTTTCATCTTCGAGTATCACTTTGGCAATACTCAACTTTAGAACAAAGACATACAAGAACTGCTAAAGCAAAACAACAAATAATATTATTTGATTCTAAGGATCAGAACCTAGCATGTTAACTACTGTAGGAACATATACTAGTTGTAGAATATTGTTTAAACCTATAGCTCTGATACCAATGTTAGAAAATTCAGCAACTAAACATGACCCTTTTGTCTAAGCATGTTTACCTTAGCTTAAGCATGATTTGACACTAAAGTTAACATGTTTAGTAACATTTACTTTATGCTGACCTTGTGAGTGTTTAGGATCTTCTATTCTTTAACTAGATAGTTAATATTCATAACATGATAGACTTAGGTACATACCTTAAATTATAGGACACATATGATGTTGACCGGAACAATGAAATTTGTAGAACCAGGGAACCTTTTGCTTGGTAAACTTCCAATTCTATCTCCTCTTATCTTTTAATGATGGTATAAACTTTAGTCATATAAGAGGCTAAAATGGAGTCCACCTCATGCATCATAGGAACAGATGTCCTTCAACCTGCCATCATTAGTTAAAGAACAATCCCACAACAACACATACAATCTTTTATGCCACCAGTGATAGTCAAAGAAATATCAATTCCTTGACCATGACAGAAAACTTTCATGCATAATCTATACCTTAAACTTTCTGATTAGGATTACACTAATCTAATTTAGTTAAACCAAAACTTAATTTGTTGCTAAACCAAAATAAAGCTAACACAGCTAACTACGGAGAAAATCCTAGTGGTTAAGGATTGCCTTCGTAAATCCCAGAGTAGACAGAAAAGTTATGCTGATAGGAAACGACGACCGTTACCGCTTGATGTTGGGTATAAAGTGCTACTCAAGGTGTCTCCTATGAAAGGAGTGATGAGGTTCGGAAAGAAATGAAAATTGGCTCCTAGGTTTATAGGACCTTTCCCTATAACTAAGAAGGTTGGAAATGTAGCATACAACCTACAATTACCACTTCAGTTGTCTGGAGTACACAACATATTTCATGTTTCTATGCTACGAAGACACCTAAGGGATGATGAGCGAGATCAACAAGTAGACCTTAGTGAGTTGGTTGTGAAACCGTATGCCACCTATGAAGATAAGGTGATTCGTATTCTAGAACGACAAGTAAGCTACGGTCACGGGCAATACCATTTATCAATGTGTAATGGAATCCTAAAGATGAGCGGGAGGCTTCTTGGGAACGTGAAGATGTTATTCGTCGTTCTCATTCGTATCTTTTTAATAACGAGGTAAATTTGATTCCGTGGACGAAATCCATTTCTAGTGAGGTAGATTGTAATATCCATCCATTTTGAACTAGCTATAAATAAATAGTTTTAAGATGGTAAGGTGGCCCTTAGAGAATTAAAGGATTCTTCTAGTCGTCCCTTAAATAACTGATTAGGTTTTTGACATTTTCTTTAACTCCCTAATCGTGGGAATAGGGTTGAAAACATATAAAATAAATATTCTATAGAAAGGGAACAATGGGAATTAGGCGGCTCTAGTACATAGCAGGCCTAATAAGGATTTGGAGAAAAGAAGGATTAGTTCGTATCCGGTGGTGGTAAGGGGTTTATTTGGTTTATCCTTTTCTAGATTTCTTATTATTGTTTTCTTTGAAACCATATAATTGTTTGGTGCTCACTTTTGTATTATAGGATTCGGTACAGTGAAGTGATTGCTTTTTGAGCTGATTGTTGAGCAGATGGGCTACTATTGCTTGGAATTGAGGCAAGTTTACTTTGTTTCTGTATTAATACAAATTTAAGGGTTTTAAATTGACCTAATAAGCTTGTAGATTCATAGGGTTTGTGATAAATATACCTTTCATGAGATTGATGTTGTGTGACTTACAATTTAAGGGTTTGTCTATGTTAAACAACCTATGGTCATCATTATTTAAAATTTTAACTTAAGCCTAATTATATGGCTAGCATCTCTAAAAATAAGTTAAGAAATCCTTTTATGAGAGTTAATTATACATACATCCTGCTATGAACAAATGGGTAAAGCTGGATCATTAATGGCAGTTAATATGAAAGGGAAAGACTGTAAGGAAATTTAAGATGGAGTCCGTAATCAAATATTTTTCATATTAATGCTATGTGTGCCATGATTGTATCCTAGAAATGAAAAGTTGAACTTGACTATTGAACGTATTTAGTAATGATAGAAATGCAGCCGGTAGTTAGATTTGTTCGGAGCATACTGTATACATTGGTCATGGGAACATCTTTTTATATCACCAGTAATCTAACAAAATATGTTTGCAAATTTTTTCTTGTGCTCGCATGCTATGTATGAATTACTAATGAATTAGTGGAGCACCTTGAACTACATGCTTGTAGTGCTCACGTGAGTGTCCAAATGGTGAGCTGCTAAGTGGACTAGATAGTAAATAGGTACTTGTAATGATAATCAGTGGAGTAATGGCTATATGGAACTGACTGCACATGTCGTATGAGTTTTATAGTCATTTTTGTGAATTTTAAGCTGAAATGCAGTGGGTTTAGTTGAATGTGCTAACGTAGATCAGAATTTTAAAGCAGTATAAGAAATGAGAAATGCAGTCGTGTGTCTTCGGTACTGGCCGTACTTCAGAAAATGCCAAATTCGCTACTTCCTTGTTGTGCATTTGGGAGTAGTACGGTAGCAGTATGTTCCCTTCCAATATACTGAAATAGCAGTCATTCAACTCTTTCAAAGTGATGTATTGACGAGCTAGTTCTCTACATTACTTGTTGGGTTTGTTTAGTACACCTGGTTGGATATGTTTCTTACATTGGTATTATATTAGTTTCGGTCGAGAGCATATGAGGATTTTGTAGGATGCCTTATACTTCTTGTTTGTCTACTCTTTAGTTTCTTAAATGACATGTTTTCCGAATTAGCTAAATTTTTATTATGTATTTCACCTGCTTAGTTACCTAACCAACGGATCCTTAAATCTGTTATTGTCGGGATCTACCGTGAACTTGCTTGGAGTTTAACTCCGTTGATTATTTTTCAGGTGTTGTTAGGGATCGGGAAGGGGTTTGATTGGTTCCAGTATCGGTGGATATTCAGAAGATATTCAACTGAGGGTGGATATCTACACTTCTTCTTTTATTTTATTTTCGTTATATAGTGGTGAGGCAGTGGGGAATAATTGAACTTGGGTAGTTTCTATCATTTTTCGTCGATTCCACTTTTTACTTCTTTGTGGATCATTTAAGGGTTGTTAAGTACACCACATCTATTTTTAGACATCTTCATTATTTTTTAGCAATAAATAAAAATTCCCTTCTGCATATTCAATTGTAATGGAACTATGTTCCAAAATTTCTGTGGTTATCTACCCGGTGGCAGGAAATTAACAACATACTTTATATTTAATAATCGGCCGGGGTTATGTGGAAAGTAGGGTTGTTACATATATCCTTAACAATGTGAAGGTATTAAACAAAAATAACTTAGCTTGGATACCATTTATAACGCAATAGTAAAATTAGGAAATGAGGCATGGCAAGATAGACAACTTATGCAACAATTATTATATGTGTTTGAGAATGCTAACTACAAGGTAGCCTATGACTAAAATGAGGATAAGGAAGTGGAATATATTTTCATCGCTCATGCATGATTCGTTACGTTGACAAGATGCTTCCATCAAAATCTCTTTCTGGATTACACATATAAAATGAACAAGTATAAGATGAGGATATTAAACTTTTCTCGGATAACATTTACGAAGACACCATTTAGTGTTGGGAAATACGAGACGAAGGAAAGTCATGTGTGGGCATTATAAAAGGTAAAGTTATTGTACCAAGAATATAATACTCCTAAGATGCTGATTACGGATAAGGAGCAATCATTGAAAAAATGCGATAAAACGTGTTTTTCCTGGCGCACACCATCTCATTTACACGTTCCATATACGAAATAATGTTCAAACTAATTGCAAGCACGTGATTTGGACATCCAAAAAATCCGAGATGAAGAGGATTAAAAAACTTCCGTTAGAGGAAAAACTAGAAGAGAAAAATAAATTTGAGAAAGATGACAAAGTATAGCCAAGGTGAAATGGGATAACTTTATCTTGGAGTGGGATTATTCGACATGGTCACTCACGGAAAACATGTATGAAGAAAAGGAGTGTATGTTATTGGCTAATTGAGATAGCTACCTTGAGGTTATAGAGTATTTAAAGAAAATAAAAGTTCATTCGTGCGTGGGAAAACCAACATAAACATTATGACGACCAAGCAACAAGCACGGTGGAGTCATCTCACTATCAATTCAAAATGAGGATTAACGGGTGCGATGGTGGATTTGGGCGTGATCTCGATAGAATCAAAGGGAATTTTGAATGGACCGAGAAATCTCGCATGAAATTAAATTGGGACGCACTTTATCCTATTGCCTCAACCACCATTGAATTTTTGGTTTGCTCGAAATTTTAGTCGGACAGTCTAGAATCACTAACTTGTGAAGATTATTTTTCTGGTCTAATAAACAAATATTACTAATTAGGTCCTCGCATAGAATGGCTTCTTCATGATGACATTTCCTGTTGTGTATAATGATATTTTCGCACTAGTACGATTTCACAAGCCAGTGCTCCCTTGTTAATACAAACAAAACACTCATTCTTCATTCCAGAAGGCGTGGCATAGTTTTATTTGTCGACAGCCCGTATAAAAAACCAAAGTTAAATGCTCCCGACCAACCCGTATCAAACTCAGTGGGGGTAAAAAAAGTAACCCGTATAAAATTCATCAGTTTGATTAATAATGAATTCACTGTTCTAAGTATGAAGCTTTATTAGTTATACAAGTTTATTTGGAGTTTCAATCATTGTCATTTGTCTTTATCATATTTAATGCTTATGAGTGATTGCTAGATTGTTTATGATTCATGCCAAACTAATCTATTTATTAGTATGATGCCAGTATAAGTTGTGAGATAATTGTAATAATCCAATAACTCTCTACACAAGAAAATAATGTGAGACCTTGTAAAGAGATTCCGTGGAGAAATAGCGTATGAAGACAACACCAGGAAGTGAACTGAGGGTACTGAGTTTAACAATTAGGATCGACCTAATTCACAAACTCTAAAGTGTGCAACTGGGTTACACCGTGAGAGCATACTTCCTGGTGGCTCAGACAGATAAAATCTAGTAACTAAGCTTACTTGTTATTCAGTGATACAAGTAGTTTTGGGGATATAACTACAATTGGTGATAAATAGTTCCGAAGAATGATGCATAAGTATACTAATTGATTTAATGTTTGGTAAAGGCGAATGAATCCCCAATCATCTTTTCTTTTTACTATTTTTAATCAATAATCCAATCCCCTTTAATATGTGTTGATCTAAATAGCATATCAATTATGCTTTTGAGAACGATCCATAGTACCACTATATTACATGTTAGTATTAGCATTAGTGGAAAATATCTAAGTAATTTGTTGCACTTACAACAGACATCAACTTTTTGCATCGATGTCAAGAAGCATTCACTAATTGATTTTTATTTTGTTTTTTAGTTTGTTTTAATAGCATAGGATATTTTCAGGATTTCTTGGTGTTAATAACTTGTTGAAGGTATTCGACACTCTTCAAATTCTGAAAACGGGTTGTAACTACAATCGAGTATGTTTTTGTTATTAGAGTTTTATTTTTTACGTTTTACTACATTTTTCGTTTTATTTGTGAGTAATCATGATTTCTTGTGGAGGTATCATATATGTATGGGGCACAAGGTCAAACATATTACAACAATAATCAATATGGTTTTCAATCGCAATCCTACGATAATCACCAACCATACCGAGGGTATTATCACGATCAACCCTTTGGTTATAATCAATATCCTAGGGATCCTTATGGTTATTATTGTTGGGAATAATGCCCTAAAACAAATATTGTGACATTTTCAAGTAGTTTAATAAATGGTTTTTTGCATACACTATGAAATATATTGTCAAATGAATTATTATGTGATTAACTTATATGCGGGGATATGAGTTATCTATCAATGTGATGAGATCATATTGATGGGTCTATTAGAAACTCTTCTAATACGTCAGTAAACGAGGAGTACTTATTTATTGTTATTTCATAAAGTTATTAATTCGGAGAATTGATGTATACTTTACATGTTTATCAACTCCATCTTGTCTCGTTAAGCAGTGAGGTCGTAAACGTTACACGTGATCCAATATTCTGAACGAGATGGATATTTATGATAACATAATAATATTACATGATTCAATATGAAGTCCATAAATTGTGTCATCCCCTCGTATTTCAGTGCAATAATTATTATTTTAAACTGGCCAGTGATCACTCAAATTGTTTGAGCGATTATTAGATTAATAATGGTTGTCCGACACACGTAATAGTCGAGGATATAAGACATAAATAATCGTAATGACACTGAAAAGCAAGAGTTGTTATGCCATGGATTATTTATGGAAGTCAGGTACAATGGAGGGACTGTTATGTGACTTTAACAAGGCTTAAGGGTTTTAATAAATATAACATGAATTAGAGGGTTCAATCACAAATCTATAGTGGAGTGATTTGTGATTAATAGTCGGCAAAACTAATTATGTGAGATGTGTGGGGTTTTGACCGATTATTAAGCTAATGAATGTTTAACCCTAAAAGACCTAACCGTTTTTATCTTAGTGGGAGAGTGGATAGAAAACTACTATATATAGATATGGTAGACTATTTTCTTGTTGCGCCCACACTGGTATTGAAAATACTCTCTCTTCCTTATGATAAATTTGTTAAGACTTTTTAGGTATAAGAAAACCCAAGCAGTAAAAGTATTTTCCACTATTAGTATACTGTTCTTGTTTGAAGTTTTGGTGAAGAAAACACAGGAGCAAGAAGTCAAGGTTGGAGTCTTTTGGTCTTCTAAATTACTGCTAAGAAGGTAAGTCATCCAACCATGTTCTCTGTTTCATATATATAATCAAAGTAGATGGATCTTCTGGTTTTAGGAAAAAGTTTTGAATCAAGTCTTCCGCCGTGTCTTTGATGTGCTTGTTTCCTAACAGTGGCATCAGAGCCACTTCTACCAAGATTGTATGTATGTATTATAATTAATCATGATTAATGTATTTTTTTAATGATGATTAATTTGTATATGTGATTTATTTTTATTATTAATTAATATAATAAGATGAGATCTGTTTATATATTATAGTTGTCTTGAATCACATGTTGTTGTGCAAATCTATATGAGATACGATGGTTGATTTTAATTTGATTATAACTATGATTTTTGTATACAATAAGATCTAGTTTATTCACGTTTTTTTTATTATCAAAAATATATTTTTAATTTTAACTAATTAAATATATTAGGATTTGATTTAAATAAAAACATATTTTTACACAGCTTTGGTTGATAACCTAGCAACAAGCTGCGCTCCAACACCTTTTTGAATAGCAACACCCAATCTATGAAAAATAAAACCGCCTAGTCCACTACTAGCATCATTACTAACTAGACGATTCTTCAAACGCTTAAAAGGAAAACGTGTTTTGAAAAGTTGTTTCAATTTTTTATTTCAATTTTTTATTTTGAGTAAAATTAAGTTGTTTAAGTTTACTTAGTTTTAAAATTTTTATTTATGTAAATAGTCGGCTTTGGGCCTTTATTTGGAACACAAATCATATGTTTTTAAAATGGTTAAGTAAGGTTGGGCCTAATTTACACTAGATCCAGCAATCAAATCCGGATCAGTGATTCAAACAGTTTGAACTTTGAATCGCAACCGAGTTGAATCAAGACTTGGACCAGAACAATCCTGAACCAGGATTCTGGATTGGTTCTAAGTTCTGTTTGGCTCTGGAGTTAATCTAAATCTGGTAATAAGGTTTGTTTGGGTGTGAAGTATGTTTTGCTATATACTAATAACATCATTTTTGGTGTTTATCTATATATTGTTTCTGAAATTAATTATATACTGTTTGTTTTAATTATATATACTATCAAATAACACTATATACTGATATTGATCATCTGTGATTGTTTGATTGTATATGAAATTAAGAAGAAGTAAATATACATAACATGTTGATCGTGATACTGATTGCTAACATGTAAATCAAATATATGTGTGATGTATGAATGATCTTTGCATATCTTGATCTTAAGAATATTAAGTGGGAGAGGGTATATAGATACCCACGGCTTTCCATTAACAATCCATGGATATGACTGCCTATCTAATTCCCTCAGGAATGGCTACGCCAGTTGGATATCGGCATGGACTACCATACGGTCAAGACTTGGACAGATAAATTAGTATAGATTTCCCTTATAAAACTATCCTAGTTTGTGTTGTGTTCAAAGTTAAGTTAATGGGATGAAACTTAACTGATATGTGAATGATAATGCGTCCCATAGGAACTGGTGGTCATCATATATTCAGAAGCTAAATTTTATTGGATTATTTGATTGATCTTACATGAGATGTTAGATAAATTGTATCAAGTTCAATAAGATTCTCTTAATAAATATATATGTATGCTTATTCCTAGGAGTAGTAGATGTATACATTGCTTAGGAATCAAAGTTTGTTATGACATGAAAGTGTTGTGATGAACAAAAGTTTTTGTTTTAAATTCTGAAAATGCTTGTATCTCACTGTATGTTTTATTGTTACTTGAATAGATGTCCAATGTCAACGTTTTGCCTAATTTATTAAGAGAGAATCAGTTAACCGGTCCTAACTATGTGGACTGGAAAAGGAACTTGGACATTTTTTTGATTGCTCATGATTATAAGTTCACTATTGTTGGGGAAAGGCCTCAAGTTCCTGATGAGAATGCTTCTCCAGAAGAGAAAGATGACTTTGCTAAGTGGACGAAAGTTAATGATATGGCCAAGTGCTATTGTAATGACCCGTCCCTCCACCGATACGGTCCCCAGATCTCCGGCGTTCCCTACCCCTCATGAGAAACACCTGGAGCAACCCCATCCAGCGTACCATCCCACCCTCAGCAGGTGACCCTTCGTCGGCTCTGATACCATTTGCAATGACCCGTCCCTCCACCGATATTGTCCCCACTTAGCCACTGCGGTTTTTCGGCAGTGTGGGGTTTCAACGGGCATATCTGCGGTAATCCAACAGAAACTTCCCGAATGGTCACCCATCCCTGAATTACTCCTGCCCGAGCACCCTTAACTGCAGAGTTTTCTGCCAACTCTGGAACCAATTGTGCTAAAAAGGCCACGATGTTAGGAAAGGACAATTCATTACTTATATTCCATTTGGCCAACGACTGCCGAATATCGGGGTATTACAATACCACCACCTTAAATTGGAGTCGTCCTCGGCTCCAGAATATATTTGCAAGCCCAGATCTCCGACGTTACCTGCCCCTTATGAGAAGCACCTGGACCAACCTCGTCCAGCGTACCTTCCCACCCTCGGCAGGTGAACCGTCTTCGACTCTGATACCATTTGTAATTACCCGTCCCTCCACCGATAATGTCCCCACTTAGCCATTACGGTCATCCGGCAGTGTGGGGTTTTTCAACGGGCATCGCCACGGTAATCCAACAGAAACTTCCCAGATGGTCACCCATCCCTGGATTACTCCCGCCCGAGCATGCTTAACTGAAGAGTTTTCTGCCAACTCTGGAGCCAATTGTGCTGAAAAGGCCTCGGTGTTAGGAAAGGACAAATCATTACTTATATTCCATTCGTCCAACCATTGTCGAACATCGGGATATTACAATATCACCACCTCAAATTGGAGCCGTCCTCGGCTCTTGAATATATTCGATCCCAGATCTCCGATACCTTGAACAACCCCGTCCAGACTACCTTCCCACCCTCGGCAGGTGAACCGTCGTAGGCTCTGATACCATTTGTAATGACCTGTCCCTCCACCGATACTGTCCCCACTTAGCCACTGCGGTTATCCGACAGTGTGGGGTTTTCAACGGGCATTGTTGCGGTTATCCGGCAGCAACTTCTCGAGAGGTCACCCATCCTTGGATTGCTCCCGCCCGACCACGCTTAACTGCAGAGTTTTCTGCCAACTCTGGAGCCAATTGTGCTGAAAAGGCCTCGATGTTAGGAAAGGACTAACCATTACTTATATTGCATTCGACCAACCACTGTCGAATATCGGGGTATTACCACCACCTTAAATTGGAGTCATCCTCGACTCCGGAATATATATGCAGGCCCAGATCTCCGACGTTCCCTACCCCTCATGAGAAACACCTGGACCAACCCCGTCCAGCGTACCTTCCCCCCTCGGCAGGTGACCCGTCGTCGGCTCTGATACAATTTTTAATGACCCGTCCCTCCACTGATACTGTCCCCACTTAGCCACTGCGGTTATCCAGCAGTATGGAGTTTTCAACGGTGTTGAAGGTGGTTTTTAGTTCAAGGCTATAATTGTAAAACCAGTATTTAATGCGATGTCACCCTGTAAGGGGTAAAGCCATTTGAAGAGTAACGAGTGCAAAAAACCCTCCTCGCTCATTGAGCAATTCAATATATATATATATGAAATTCACTCAGAATGGTGCGCATATTAGCAATCCCAAATATTCTGTGAATTCTATTTTTTCCAGCATTACCAACTAATGCATGACTTGCCTAGTATTTGCATATGCTATGTTCCCAGCCGAACTCTCATTATTGACATGACGTGACGATTAAGTGTTCACTCTCAGCAACGTAGCATGAATCTCCCAAAGTATCAGTATTGAAGTCTGCATGAAAGTACTCACACAGGCTGCATCGTTCTCTGACAAAGAGATCTTCGTATCGACGCGCTTTTAGAAGCTAGCTCGATCGAACTCGTTTAAATTCCTCAAAGGAAAATCCAGACTATCTATATCAGTCTCAAAAAACGATCACGGCCACACAATTTGGCCGCATGATCCAACAAGTGTAGCCTACTCCTAACAGAGCTAGGAAATCATCGTGGTAACCACCAGCGGGCCCACTAGTACCCTAGTCGATCGAGTCCCACTAGGTGAATTCCTAAGCACTACGAACATCAACCATTATGGGTGTTCATGATGTTAAGAAACTAGCTCAAACGAGCTAAGACCGTTAAAAAGGGTCTTTAATGCATCATGACCGTCCAACTTAGCCAGCCTAGTTGGACGGCTAAGATCTTCCCTGGAATGATCAAAGAGGCGCCTACATGCGCATTGGCGGCTCGACTTTCCCCCTGCTCAATCGACCTGCCCACGGAAAGTTCATAGAGCAGTAAATCGTTTGCCCAAATTAAGGCAAACGCGCTTGTTTCCAAAACCCTAATTAAGGTGCGGCGGTAAGAAACTGTTGCAAATCGATCGTGTCCGTTCAACTTGGCCACTAATTGGACGGCTTAGATCGCTTTTCGGACGATCAAGGAGGTGCACATAAGATCACCGCCGGCCCAACATTGTCCCCGTTCGATCGACTTACTTGTGGGAAGTCAATGAGGCAGCAAATCTCTTGATCGAACTAGGGTGGACGCGGCTTTCCTGAAACCCTAATTTTTATTTGCGGCAGTATGCTACTGTCGCAAATCGATCGTGACCACTCGTTTTCACCAGCCAAATCGAGTGGCTTAGATATGATTTTAGATGACCCAGAGATGTCAACACGCTCACTGGAAGCTCTTCTTCTTCACATATGGCCAATCGGCCTACTCGAATCAGCGCACGGTGCTTGGATTCGATCAGTTAAAACAGGGTGGCCACGCGGCCACCAAACCCTAAATCAGTGACAGCTGATCGCTGTCTCAAAGCCATCTCGTCCGTCCGTCTTCGCCGACTTGGCCGGACGACTTAGATTGAGTATTAAGCGATCTATGGGGCGTGGCAATGATCACCGGCCACCCCCTTCCGCAAGGAATAATCGGCCAAGCTATGCCTTGCACGTGCGGCTCCGGACGATCGCCCAAAAATGGCCCCTTGCGCTGCTTCAACAGCAGCCATTAACTGTCGCAAATCGTCTAGACCACTCAACTTGGCCAGCCAATTTGAGCGATCTATATCTAATTTAGATCGACCGGTAGGATTTTAGAATGGCTACCATCTGCCACTCGCCTACAGGGAGCGATCGACTAGGCAATAGCTCATCCCTGGAGCTACCAAACGATCGCCCAAACATGTCCGGTCACGCTCTTCTTTAAGACGATCGACTTGCGACTAACTTAGACGAGCTTTAAAACAACGATGCTTCATCGACTATTTTGAGCTGCTTAAAAGCGATGCTTTATGTGCATCGAGTACATACAATATCTTATATCATCTTCACAAACAACTTACTTGTTTAACCTAATAGCATCACGTGCTATTCTTTGCGGCAAGTCGCACGACTTGACCCACTTACTCGAGACATCAAACGTGTCACAAACTGGGGGATGCTCACTGGGGTATTGGTACGGCGGTTTACAGCGTACGGCGTGCAACACACCCATTACGAGAAAGTGTTAGGAAAACACGGACGGTCAGCAGTAATGAGAGTAGTGGGTGAAAGAGTGACCGATTTTCCCTCATAGTGGAAACGTGACGATCACCACCACCTACACAACCCCACTACTCCATTACTCAATCTCCTCTACTTCCTACGAGATCAGACGATTGCGCTCAATGACTTGTATAAATAGGCTTTCAGCCTATTTCAACAACAACACGAACAACACAAGTATCCAGAAAACACCAAGAACTGATAGCTTACATTCTGCAAGCCAGTTCCACATTCTGATACAAGTCATAAATAGCCACACCTTCATAATTCAACATTCTGATCTCAAACACCTTCTTCGCTTCCCTCTCTAAGATCAACCCCTTCTCCTTCACCTTGTGACCGAATTGAATCTGGAACGACCATTTCTTGGTTTAGGCCAGAGTCTTACAGACTATACATTTTCGGTGAAGCCTTCTTTTTGGTTGGTCACAAAAAGATAAAATATCTTGGTATCACCCTGATATTACTAATATGACTTTAAATATCAACCACTACTATACATTTGCATTAAAGGTGAAAATGTACATGAATTAATGTTTGTATATTCACGGGAATGCCATTGTTTTAAAAATAGATCAAAAAAATTTAAAACTTAGATGTATTTCAAAATGCACACCTGATTTTTGCAAAATTAGTATATTTGAATAAGTCTTTAAATTATCTACGTAATGAGTACAAATAAGAATACTAAATTTTTATTTCAAGATTTTATTTTCTTTTCATTATTATCAATTTAGTGTTGTTAAAAAAATCAAATTCAACCATGTGCGATGGTTTTACTAGTCCATATAAAAAAACTCGATAGGTTCTGGATTCTGTTCCACTTTGACACGGGCAAAAGTAACAACTCTGTTTAACAACACTAAATTTAAAACTCTGTTTATTTCGATTCTTGCCATCAAAGGAGCACAATGAGATTGGGAGAGAATTGGGATACATATCCAGGGTAAATGCCTACTCGTGTGCGATTACATATTCATTACAATGAAAATGTTGAAGATTTAAAATTTTCACCCAGACAACAATTTTTCTTCGATACATTACTCTCATTCTTAGATGAAAATGCTCCTCCTAAAAATACAAGCATATATTTGCCAAAATTCTAATCTTGGTATTTGTTTTTGTTGATTTTAATTGCTTGAGAAGTCTGAGAGATGCATGTGCATGAACTTTGGTTTGTGTTTTAAGAGAGAAAAATGCACAAATAACTATCTTTCAAATCACATTCTTAGCAAGCTGGAGAGAAACAAAAAACTGTAACATTAAAAATCAAAGCCACCCACAAATTGTGGGCCACAATCAGAAATAATATCACCAATCATGTAGGATCAGAATATCGCAACACCAACACCTCTGCGAAATCCATAAACGATACATAGCGAAGGCGTCACAGACGAGTAATATAAATGACGCAATGGATGACGACAGCCAAAACACGAGAAAGATGTGAAGACCTAGCGAGATCTAGGAGTGTTGCGAGATTATATATTTGTACACTTGCGATATTTCGCAAATCATTCCCGAAAATAAAGGACAGCTTAGTTGTCATCCATTATGTAATACCCTATATAAAGAGCCGAACCAGCCTATTGAGGGGGGATCTTTTCCGAGTGTTGGGGCAAGTCATTAGGAGAGAGAAAGTTTAGAGTGATTGTAATTTTTTAGCTTATTTTCCTTTTATCTTGTAAACATTCAAAGAGATTAATCAATAAAAATTATAATTGTTCATCTTAAAAAAAA
>JAJJWW010016975.1:0-16437 GCA_023531295.1 Papaver armeniacum | reverse complement strand
TGAACCAAAGTATGTATACTTTGCTGCTCAGGATAACCGAACTAAAGTCCAAGCCCTGTACGCATACGTCGAAAGTTCACATCCGGTGAATTCTGGAGAGTTTGTGAACTCTGCAAACTCAATCCGGGTAGTTAAGTATGCGTACCGATATGCATACTTGAGTGGGTTATTTTCTAAAAACGGATTATTCGTGAACTAAGACATATATAAACTAAGGAATGCATATTTGCAAACTGTGGCTATAATGTACATGAATCGATTCGAGTGAATCAAAATTGTTTTTGCTTCGATTGTGTCTTGTATACTTCTATGAGATCTAAGCAATTGAACAACTCTCTAACTAGTTCTTTTGAGTCATTTGAACTAGTTATGGTGAAGATGAATATGGTTGATATGAAAGTGCTCATATGGCTAACCACTTGGTTAACTACTGTTGAACCAACTAAGTGTACATGTTTAGGTACGGTCACACAAACCTAAATGAACGCGTATTTCATTTGTGTATAACAAGCTAAGTTCGATCTAACAGTTGAAAGATATTAGCTTGAATCTAATCAGGTTTTCATCTAACGGTGAATATTGAATGCTTTGTTACCAAGGTAACTTAGATTGCAAACCCTGATTTGGAGACTATATAAAGGAGAACTCTAGCCACTGGGAAACCTAATCCCCACACCTCTTGTGTGATACTAGTTGTATAAGCTAGAGTCGATTATCCTTTAACCTTAGGTTTTTACCGAGACCCTATAGGTTAACGACTTGAAGACTTCATTGGGATTGTGAATCCAAACCCAACTATTTTCTTTGTAGTTGTGTGATCTGATCTTGTTGTTTCTATCGTATTTGAGTACAATCGTAAGATTGTCTTGAGATTAATTTCTCCGATAGGCAAGATAGAAAAGTAATCACAAACATCTTCGTCTCATCGTTTGTGATTTCACAATATCTTGTTTCGTTAGTCGATTAAGATTATTGTGAGGTGATTGATATTTCTCGGTTGTTCTTCGGGAATATAAGTCTGGTATATCAATTGGTTCCTGTTCACCTTGATTTATCAAAAGACGAACAAAACTTGTAGGTATTTACGTGGAGGCAGTTTATCTATTCCTGTAGACTTTTAAATATGATCTGATTTGTTTATTAAAGTCTTCGACTTTGGGTCGTAGCAACTCTTAGTTGTGGGTGAGATCAGCTAAGGGAATCAAGTACGTAGTATCCTGCTTGGGATCGGAGGCGTGGGGCGCAATTGTACCTTGGATCGGTGTGAGATTGAATGGGGTTCAACTACAGTCCAGGATCAAGTTAGTTTGTAGTAGGCTGAGTGTCCGTAGCGGCTTAATACAATGTGTGTTCAATATGGACTAGGTCCTGTGGTTTTCTGCATTTGCGGTTTCTCGTTAACAAAACTTAAATTATACGTATTTATTTCTTTTCTCCGCATTATATTTTGTTATATAATTGAAATATCACAGGTTGTGCGTTGAATCGATCAATTGGGAAATCCGACCTTTGGTTGTTGATTGAAATTGATTGATCCTTGAACATTGGTCTTTGGTATCCTTCAAGTTAATTTCTCTTGTATTCAATTAGACTTCCATGATTTCATTTGCTTGAGTAAGTATTGAATCGATAAATTGAGATATAACTCTTTGATATACTTTTTATTAAGATTGAGTCCGATTGTCTAGTTGATTCTCTTAAAAGTATGTTGGAGTTAGTCCATACAGATTGCTAAGCGAATTATTGGGTGAGGTTGTTGTACCCCCACTTTTTCAATTGGTATCAGAGCAGGCAAACACGTTTAAAGACCTTATAAGTCTGTGTTTATAGCAATCTAACTCTATGGACAAAAATTCTATCTCCATAAATGTACCGCCAGTCTTCGATGGCTCAAACTACTTATGGTGGAAAATTGCTATGCGTGCTTTTCTTCAAGCTCGTGATTTTCAAACATGGGTACGGGTTGTTAATGGCTATACTCCTCCGGTTGATACAGCAGGCGATGTGTCCAGACCTAAGGATATTGGTGCATATACTCCAGAAGAAATCTTTGTTGCAAAGCAAAACTCTGACGGATTAAATGCTATCATACATGCCATTACCCCAGATCTTCAGCATCATGTGACTACATGCTTAAAGTCTAAAGATGCCTGGGATATCTTAGAAACCGTATTTGAAGGGAATACCTATGAAAAAGAAGCTAGGCTTCAAAACCTAAATTCTGATTGGGAAAACCTTCATATGGAAGATGAAGAAACATTTGATGAATTTAATCACAAAGTGTCTGAAATTGTTAATGCATCATTTGCATTGGGTAAGACTATTCCTGAAAAGGACATTGTGATGAAAATTCTCAGATCTCTGCCATCCAGATACGATTCTAAGAAGCATGCCATCGTTGAAGGAAATAACCTTGATACTCTTTCCGGAATACTCGGTTTGGGAAATTAAAGATCTTTGATCATGAGCATACATCCAAATCTAGAAAGGATGTTGCATTCAAAGCAAAAAGAACACTAAATTACTTGATAAAAGTAAAAGTGTTTGCATCTCTCGAAGATGATCTTTAAAGGGTGATTCATCGAGATGAAGATCTTGACAAGTCGATCTCGTTGATCACAATACGGTTTAGGGATCTTCTTTTGAAGAGAAGTAAACGGTTCTCGAGAGATAAATCCAGTCATCGATAAACCCCATAATCGTGTTCCTCCTAAAAATAGGGGTAATGATGAAACTGATGACGAGGATATGCCTCAGTGCTTTAAGTGTAAAGGTTTTGGTAATTTTGCAAATGAGTATCCAAATCGAAAGAAATACACTGGGAACAAAATTCTTGCTGCAACTCTTGATGAAATGTCCAATAACTATGATTCTAATGAAGACGAAAAATCAAGTGTTGCACTTCTTTGTGAAAATATTGATTTTGATAATTGTAGAAATACATACATCAATCTTGATATTCCTTCAGAAGAAATCTCAACCAATCTGGAATTAAAAATTGACCTTTCCTTTGGAAACCCTCTGTCTAATTTTTCAAGTTCTACTTTGTGTCTAGCCGCTTGCACATCTCGGATACCTTAATCATATTCCAGGTTTACATGCTCATATTGTTCGCTCAAGGGTCATGAACTTTCAAAGTCTTACAAGTACAAACACTAATTGAGACATGTCAACAAACTTCAACGAAGAGCAAATCGATTAGCAACAAGCTTAAACTTGTTCAAATGACCGCAGAGGTATGTAAGATTTTATCTTCGTCAAAGAAGTTAGTTTCCAAGGATAAGACAAGACCATTGGAAAGAAACTTATGGTCTAACAACTATGTGAAACAGGAATCTATGAATTCCGATCGAAAGGGATATGGTGGACAGATTATTGTTCATCCCAGCACAACTTAAATTGTGTTGGTTAGTGCATCTTTTCTCATGTGCCTGATTAAAAGAGACAAGATATTGCACACCTCGGGCTTTAAGAAAATAAAAAAAAATAGTTGTTTTGTTTTTCTTTGTTTTTGCTCTGAGAGCAATGTAAAGTCTGGAATTCATGTCACTTTTCATATCTAATTGATATTGGAAAGGAATTCCCTGATGAATCAATAAACGAGGGTTAAAATGGACAATTCTGCCTTTTATAGGGTTGCGAGTTGTGTGTACACGAACCTGTGTGTTTAAAGGTTTCGTAACCCCTACATATCTTTCTCCTTCCTGGAACTCTTTTTTTTTACCAAAGACTGCTTGTTGAGCTTATTTTGTGAATTTCTCTCACAAACCCGTGCGCATAAGGATACTCCAAGCATCATGTCTTCTGATGGAAAAGATGTTAATATGATTGTTAAGCCATCAATCATGAAGGGAAAATAAAAATCTCCGATACCTCCAACTTTGAAAAGAAAAAGAAGGAATGTGAGAAAGCAAAGAGTTGTTCCTTCAAATTCTCAGAAGTTTTCTGATGTTCTTGAAGAGTTAAAGGAGACAAGGAAGGAGATTCAGCAAATAAAGGCTTTTGTTTTGAGAACTCTTGAAATTCGAAGGCCCGGTTCGACATCTTGACTTTCTAGAAGGTTTGTTGGAATTGACTCCTTTCTTCACGAACCATATGTTCCCATGGTTGTTGACGACAAAGAGTTCAGGGACGATAAAGAATTTTTCAGAGGTCTCAATGTCTAGAAAAACTTCTTATGAGAATTTTATTCTTGTTTTTTTAAGAAGAATAACTAGAGATTGGAATAGCCATTATTGTGATTACACATAGCTATGTCCAACGATTTTCATCTTCAATGTTTTTAGATTTATTTTTTTAAATTCTAAAGTTTGTTTGGAAGATTATTTTGAAGTATTAATCTTTATGGTTTTATATATTGCAATTTGTTATGGGATATGTATGTTTGCGTCCGTGAACTATGATTGTCCCATACGTGGTCAAAAGTTAAGTCTTTCATATGTCGATATGCAAGTATTGATAAAAGATTGAATGAACTTTTGACAAACAAAAGTTAAGACTTTTATGTCATTATGCAAATATTGATGGAAGAAAGGATGAGCTTTTGTTTACAAAGATTAAGTCTATTGTATGTCATTGTGAAAATAGTGATGAAAGATAGAATGAATTGTTGTTTATTCCGCGGTATTGACCTTCCATGATCCATATTTTTTATGTATATACGGCGTGGCTCCGTAAGTTCTCTTATATTGAGCATTTCTGATTAAATTAATCATGGGTTCTCTTGTGGTTAATTTAATTGATTATTTTGGATACAAATTCATATTCTTATGCGTTTTTTGTGTTGTCCAAAGAAATCCTTCTTTTCTTGTGAAAGTAAGTTCGCTCTTGTTGTTCTCTCGGGAATGACATTTTATGGGGGAGAGTTCTTAATTGAACTTGTGCTTAATTGCCAAATCTTTGTGGGGAATGCGGCTGTGGAATATTATAAGGGTTATCTTGTATCTTTATAAACTCCTTGATGAATGCATTTAGTTTCGGCTATATGATTGCATCTAAAAAAGTTAATATGTGCTTTCTTTTGGTCATGAAGTGTCTCTATGGAAAATTCATTAGGATCCCACTAGTTTTCGTACATTTGCCAATTTTATTGACAAAAAGGGGGAGAATTAATGTGTAGTTCACACTAAAAATACATATGGTTTTCGGATCATTATGTATGGGGGAGTGGTTTTCATGTGAGATGAAGTATTGACTAAGGGGAGTGATACATATCACCATAGTATTGTTGTCGAAGTTGTGATACAATTGAACTTTGATCTTTGTGTAATAATACTATGACACTTTGTGTAACAATGATTGAGAGATTTTGTTTTCTCATTGTTATGGATACGGATCTTCAACAACGATGATGCTGCATTGGATATCTTTGGAATCATTGGAGTACTTGGAAGTGACTAAGATTTCGAGTAATGTTGAAGAACAAAGGAGATCATGCATGTGCAAGAGAAGCTGTAAAGTTTATTTATTTTGTATTCCATATGTATTGATAGTTTTGTCACTAAAATTGACAAAGGGGGAGATTGTTAGAGCATTGCTCGGTCAAACTCGCAAGCGTTGCTATCTCAAGCTTGTTTGTCAAGTTTAGTTGCCAAAACTATAAGTCTTGATTTCTAATCTACTTATAGCTAAGTCTCGGACTAGGATAGAAAGTGTACTTGAGCTCTAGACTCCACGGCGTTCATCATACAAAGACTAAGAACTACTCAAGGAACTGGTGGAACTTCATCGACTAAAAGGTATGTGGAGACTTGAACTTATCTATCACTCAAAAGTCTATCTACTCTATCTCTATCTTGAGACAAAAAGTCGTATTGCTATATAGACTTCGATTATACACATTTGCTATTTCGAGCCGAGTTCATCTCGCTTATCTATTTCTCGAAATATGTGTTGGTAAGCTTTCGCTTTGGCCAAGTTCATCTTTACAAGTGACGAAAGTCATGTTGATTATTTCAATATCTTGAAAATTTCTTTGATGAAAAATAGTGTGTGAATAACCTCTATTTAACATCCTCTAAGAATGTTTCAATGATTGAAATGAGATTTTAAAATATATAACCTTGAATGGATATAAACATTGTATGTGAACTCATAATTGTGTAAATCCAAAATCCTTGAACCAAAGTATGCGTACTTTGCTGCTCAGGATAACCGGAACTAAAGTCCGCGTACCTATACGCATACTGTCGGAAGTTCACATCCCGTTAATTTATGCTGGAGTTTGTGAACTGAAAACAAACTCAATCCGGGTACTTAAGTATGAGTACCGATATGCATACTTGAGTGGGTTATTTTATAAAAACGGTTTATTCGTGAACTAAGACATATATAAACTAAGGAATGCATTTTTGCAAACCGTGGCTATAAAGTTCATGAATTGATTCGAGTGAATCAAAATCGTTTTTGCTTCGATTGTGTCTTGTATACTTCTATGAGATCTAAGCAATTGAACAACTCTCTAACTAGTTCTTTTGAGTCATTTGAACTAGTTATGGTGAAGATGAATATGGTTGATATGAAAGTGCTCATATGGATAACCACTTGGTTAACTACTGTTGAACCAACTAAGTGTACATGTTTAGGTACGGTCACACAAACCTAAATGAACGTGCATTTCATTTGTGTATAACAAGTTAAGTTCGATCTAACAGTTGAAAGATATTAGCTTGAATCTAATCAGGTTTTCATCTAATCTGAATATTGAATGCTTTGTTACCAAGGTAACTTAGATTGCAAACCCTGATTTGGAGACTATATAAAGGACAACTCTAGCAACTGGGAAACCTAATCCCCACACCTCCTGTGTGATACTAGTTGTATAAGCTAGAGTCGATTCTCCTTGAACCTTAAGTTTTTACCGAGACCCTGTAGGTTAACGACTTGAAGACTTCATTGGGATTGTGAATCCAAACCCAACTATTTTCTTTGTAGTTGCGTGATCTGATCTTGCTGTTTCTATCGTATTTGAGTACAATCGTAAGATTGGCTTGAGATTAATTTCTCCGATAGGAAAGATAGAAAAGTAGTCACAAACATATTTGTCTCATCGTTTGTGATTTCACAATATCTTGTTTCGCTAGTCGATTAAGATTATTGTGAGGTGATTGATATTTCTAGGCTGTTCTTCGGGAATATAAGTCTGGTATATTAATTGGTTCCTGTTCACCTTGATTTATCAAAAGATGGAACAAAACTTGTAGGTATTTCTGTGGGAGACAGATTTATCTATTCATGTAGACTTTTCTGAGTGATACAGATTTGTTTATTAAAGTCTTCGACTTTGGGTCGTAGCAACTCTTAGTTGTGGGTGAGATCAGCTAAGGGAATCAAGTGCGTAGTATCCTGCTGGTATCGGAGGCGTGGGAGCGCAACTGTACCTTGGATCGGTGTGAGATTGATTGGGGTTCAACTACAGTCCCAGACAGGTTAGTTTGTAGTAGGTTAGTGTGCATGGCGGCTTAATCGATGTGTGTTCAATCTGGATTAGGTCCCGGGGTTTTTCTGCATTTGCAATTTCCTCGTTAACAAAACTTCTGGTATCTGTGTTATTTCTTTTCTGCATTATATTTTGTTATATAATTTAAATATCACAGGTTGTGCGTTGAATCGATCAATTGGGAAATCCGACCTTTGGTTTTTTATTGAAATTGATTGATCCTTGAACATTGGTCTTTGGTACCGTTCAAGTTAATTTCTCGTGTATTCAATTAGACTCGCAGATTTCTATTTTCTTGAGTAAGTATTGAATCGAGAAATTGAGATATAACTCTTTGATATACTTTTTATTAAGATTGAGTCTGACTGTCTATTTGATTCTCTTAAAAGTATATTGGAGTTAGTCCATACAGATTGTTAAGCGAATTATTGGGTGAGGTTGTTGTACCCCCACTTTTTCACATTGGATTTAAATCTCTGAAAAGACGAGGGTACCCAAATATACCTCAATCTAAAACTTTTCCACCTATAAGTCCTTTCTCCGAAAGTGATTGTCTATGGACTGAGTTGAGACAATACAACAAATCGGTTCACACTTCATGTGATTGTCTATGGATACGAGATCGAGACAATACAGCGACGAAGTATGTTTACTTGATAAAAAGGTTTGGACTTAACCAAACACAATAGGATTACTTATCAAGTAATTAGGAATTAACGTTTGTGTATTTTACTTCTAATTATAATAAAAGAATTATAATTGCGGAAATAGAAAAGTAAAAGACACAACAAGATTTTGTTAACGAGGACACATAAAATGCGAAAAAAACCCGGGACCTTGCCTGCATTGAATACTCTCGAGATTAAGCCGCTATACAAAAATCAAACTAACTTCGTATAGTTGAGACCAAGCAACTAAACCTATAGTTCACCTAGTTCCATCTGTATTCCCACGCCTCAACTTATGAATAAGTCACGTACTTGGAACAATTCCTTTGGTTCGTATTCCAAACAAAAAGGAACAACAAATCTGTTTGTAGCAACTCTTTTCAACCAAGTGATGTGAGTTCGACAAAGGCTCTTCTGTTTATCTCAATAAACTCCCTCACGAGTTCTTAGATCTATCTTATTATCAACTACCGAAGTAATTGTTAAGATTTTGCAATCAATACTTTTAATAACAAAGAATTGTATTGATGCCGATCTACACAACTAATTAATCTAATCTACCACAAGGATAAAAGCGATTATAGTTGGATCCTATACTAAACAAGTATTGTAACACCAAAGATTATGAACCTCAAATCGAAATCTTCAAAATCTTCTTTGTCTTGGAATCTTCTTAGATCTTCAATAAACACTTGCACACAATCAACTTGAATCTCTTGTGATCAATCACGCACAGAATCAGTGCATTAACTATGGATCATCACAAGACGTCTTTAGATCTACAAACAATCTAAAGATCCCTGTCGAAACTTCGATCTAGTTTGAGTGAATCTTATATCAGAAGAGAAGATTCTCAAGCATAAAAAAACTAGGTGCAGTCAAATTTCAACCACCGTTAGTCAATCAAATCAATCGAAAACAAAATATAAACCGCAATTATCTAGTTTCCCACCAACGGTACTAATAGAGCTTCTCGATCCCAAAGAAGTCTTTAAACTGAGCGTAGTAAGAGATTTCGCCTAATTAGGTTACTCTCCTCTCCGAATAGGAGAGCTTCACGAACAAAGACAACCGAGATAGTTCTTGCATCATAAGGATTAGTTTGCTTGAAATGCAAACTTTCATATTTATAGACCAAGGAAGTTTGGACACCAAGGAATTTCCAATACCGAAAATATTTTCAAGATATGCAATATATTCCAGATTCGGTTTCCATAATTGATGGAATGCTTTGTCCAAATAATGATCGAAAATCTCTTGGAAAATCTCTAACTAGTAAATGCACATTACTAATTTTTATTTTCCTAAAATAAAATTAAAACCTTAAATAAAAGATTCTCAATTTATTTTATTCGATCCTAGGATTTTCTTCCTTTAGCTATTAAGGAATAACTTTGAACAATTAAAGATTAGCGCACATGTTCAAAGTATGTCGACATCCTTACTTTGTAAGTCCTCTTTCATACTTACAACCTTGAAACCGATTTGCCACACTTCCAAACAAGTTTAGAATTGTTTCATCTGACTTTCAAGAACTATGTGATTGATCAAGAACACTCAATCACAAATCATGGGTTTCACGGATCTACCAAAACAAGTTTCGGTTCTACCTCCATGTGAGTACTATGCATAATCACACTAGATTTCCAAAAATTCGGTTGACTAGGTACTAGGATCGGTTCCTCACATATATATGGTATCTAACTTGTACTTGCTGCACATGTCCATAGGATCGGTTGCCCTTTTCCTAAAAACGTGTTGCACATGTCCATGGATCGGTTCCCTTTCTGCTAAAACTTGTTGCACCTCATACAAGGATCGATTCCCCTTTGTGATGTGTTGCACCTCTTACTAGGATCGGTTCTCCTTTACCCAGAGTCGGTCATGCACAAAATCACAAAATCGATCATACCATCTCAGGTGATTACTTAAGATCGGTTTCACTAATAAAAGTCATACCAATACAAAAGTCAGGCCTTTGTGAATAGTTTTACCAAGAACATAAACAAGTCATGAGCGGTTATACTAATCACATATATTGGTTGTTCACAAGATATGCAATGAATAACAATACCAATAATGCCCTGGCGATTTCCTTTTTGATTCACAAAACAAGTTCATGAATTTACTTCCTTAAAACAAATGTAAAACATTGTTTCCTAGGATGAAATCTTCACCTTATACCCATACATAATCACAATAGCATTCAAACGATTATGTCAATGTCTTATCTACAAAGTTTAATGGTTAAGCAATAAACCTCGTATTGTATTCCTTAATACTATGTCTAACTAGAGTGGCATTCATGCTTTGCAGTTTTGTTTTCAATATTTGACTCTCAAAGTACATAATCAAGCGACTCTTTCGTAGGTTTTGATTCCACTCAAAATATGACAACCAAACTTGACATACCAGCGCTTGGTGAGTCGGAAGCAGTATCTAACAATCCTTTTGATTTCAGCATTTCAGACTCACACATCACATGGATAAACAATTAGAATTCATTACATTAGTTTGATTCCGTTCAACCTTTATTATTTGTGCCACATTCAATCGCCAAATGCCGTTATTAACATTATGATAACCAAAAGATAACCGCCCTAAAGGTAAGATATAGATATATTTTATCAATCACTTGCACGTCTTTATTATTCCTTTATGATATAATACTTCATGTAATCTGTCTGCTTTCACTCTTTGATAGATAAGCGTTTTAAGCACCAATGTGCATTCCCACATAGTGATACCAATCAATATAAAATCAATGTCAGTGCTCAGCAGCCCCACTCCATATATTTCTCCCCCTTTTTTTCGTAAAATGACAAAAACGAAAAATGAGTTAAGCAGAAAGGAATCTTACAAATCTCAAATGGGCTTGCAACCTATGAGGACAAGCGAGGTTCCACATACCATTTTGATGACAATATCAAATGAAACTACAAAATAATTTATTTTGATATGTTATCAGGAAATAATTTAAATTTCCCTAATAGTTTAACCAAATAAAGAATCTACTTCAAGCACCTTAGTCCTTTGATATGGGTGCTTCACGTTCTTAACAACAAACCAAGACAAAAATAAAGATGCTTTCTTTTCTCCTTAGGAGTTATAATTATCCATATAACTTAGACGCCTGATTTCATGGTTATTTTTCGATTGATTAACTGGCATTTTCTTGCCAGCCATTCGATTACAGAACGATGCCAAAGCCTCCACTTTGATAAGTCTAATTAAGATCAAATTAACTTAGTTTCTCTTATCAAGATTGAATTGGATAAACAATTCATCCGATGAAACCTTTTCTTCGTTAAGCCTTAAAAATTCATACAAACCAAAATAAATCCAACTTGCATAATTATTCACTCGTTGGAAGCAATTGAAACCGCATGACATTCAGCACGCAATTACCCAGAAACCGCAAGCCTAAACAATTATTTTCCTGATAATGAGAATGTAATAGTTTTAACAGGAACCAATTGAATCACATCCATACACACGTAATGAGATAAACATCAATTGTCAAAACTTTATTAATAAAAACAA
This sequence comes from Papaver armeniacum, assembly GCA_023531295.1. NCBI lineage: Eukaryota > Viridiplantae > Streptophyta > Magnoliopsida > Ranunculales > Papaveraceae > Papaver > Papaver armeniacum. The sequence continues at coordinate 4,788 of JAJJWW010016975.1, read as the reverse complement.
TAAATATATGCACAATAAAATCGAGGTTTCTCTTAAATGAGAAAACAATTCAACTAACAACATTGTTACCTCAATTTGCAGCATCCCTCTTACCAATGTTGCATCTATGGCGGTGATACTTGAAATATCATTATATTTTTCATCCTTGCAAAATAAAGATGTGTAATCCAACCCTTTGCAGGAGAAGGTTGTGGGATTTAACTATTGCGAAATGAAAGTTGAAAACCCTCCAAACACATATGCTTTAACACTAAGCCGAAAGCGATTCAACATGTGTAGCTTTTCACCTTATTGTTCTATCAAGACCCTCATGATACTTTGATAAAGCCTACCCAGCATGAAGGCAGAGCGCCAATCCTGCTAAATCGAAAAATCCATGACCATAAGGGTTCCCAACATTGGTGAATATCAAAGGTATTAGTAAAATCTAAACATCCATAAACATACATAACCAACAATACTGCGGCATTCAAGCGCGGATATATAAATCAAAAACTATCTTAAAAATTCTCTGATGGTAAATTTTATTTCATAATAGACCCAATACAAACATTGAAAAGATAATTAATTCATCTTTCCTGGATTAAAGTATTCAGCATACTACTTAAATCAATGGTGGTGCTTTAAATTTGTTCCCAGAAGTAGTTATAAGTCTATTTGGTTAGGTCACTACACTGTCTTTGGATAGTTGAGTCTTAGAGAAGAGATTTAATTCATAATCGATTTCTAGAGTTTGACAAATGATTTTTGATACCAAAAGCACGATTTCAAAGATGACGAAGCTTGACTTTAAAATCTCATTAACATAAGCGCGACTCAAAGAAATATGATTCTTTTATGTGGTTTTTAGAAGTAGCATTTTGGGCTCAGGCTGAAGAAGGTTTCAGATTTCCAGAGTTGAGGTTAGTATCGATGATATTTTCACCATCTTTTCTGATGGGCGGAAGAGAGATCAGTCCCATAATAGTTATATAATAATCCAAACTTGGTGCCAAGATTGAAATACCTAATCTTGATATTTTTATTTGAAAATATAAACTTTAAGGAAACATCATAGAGTTTCAGAGACAGTATAACTATGAGTTAAGAAATATTTTCAAGCACTCTGAACTTAAAGATCGAAGTATTTTTTAAAATACAAAGATATTCCAACTATAGAAAAGTACTTTACAGATATTAAATTATAATATTATCGTTCTTCATATTCTTATTACTCTTTTTAAAGAAGAGATTCCTTTTTATTTAAGATTATGATTGTCAGAGATGATTATTGCATGGTCATTGGGTGAGCTAGTGATAGCTCGAATTATGGAACCATGATCACATTCTTGATATTTGCTGAATATCTATCATTTTGAGATTCTTAGAGTAAACTTCTTCAGTATGTCACTAATTTGGGTAATCCAGTTGCGAATGGTCGGATCGATGAAAAAAATCATAAAAAAGCCAGTTTTTGAGTTAGAAAATATAGAACTCTTATATCGGCCGAGAATTCATTGGAATATGACATCATCATTTGGTGAGATTATTTACTGGAATTATTTGTGACAGTTGATCGGCAACAAAGCGGCGTGATACAGAATCATTTGTTTTGTATTCTTGAGTTGATCTTTTCTTATTTAAGAGATAATCATCATTAAGGACGATGTTGTGGATACAGTCAGTTTATCTCTTAAAGCACATCTATCTTGATTCTTGTAGGTGGTTAGACTAACAATAGAATCCATTGTAATATATTAATTAAGAGATTACGGAGATTAGAATCACGTATCCTTATTTTAACTAATATACTCATGAAACTGAAACATCAGAGTCCCTTTAGATTCAACATCTTCATGAATCAATGATTCCATAGCATTCTTAGCGGTGGATAATATACATTATCCTTTGGATTGTATTTTTAGTATTGAAAAATTTAATTTAAATTTCTTATCTTAAGATAAACATTTTGCCAGTACTTTGTTTGTATAACTCATCATAGTTGTCTTTCCTGAGATGTATTCCTCCGAGAGACTAACGGTGTGTTTATTATCAAACACGAGAAACAACCTTCTTTACATTGTCTCCTATGCTTCACTGTAGCATAAAACCAACTAATGGTATTATATTCCAATTTCTTATAGAGTTTGGATTTTTGAGCAAATATTATTAGATCTTTTCTTGTTTTTTTCTTTCATTCACAATTGAAAATCGGTACCCAGAGCATACCTCAAGCTAAAGCTTTCCTACCCATGATTCCTTTCTCAAAGAAGTGATTATGCAATAATTTAGTCGAGACAATACAACAGCAAAGTATATTTGCTTGATAAGAGTTGGACTTAACCCAGCACAATAGGATTACTATCAAGTAAAATAGGAATTAATTGTGTGATTACTTTAATTATAATAACAAGCAATTATAATTCGCGGAAAATAAAAGTAAAGACACGAAAGCGAGATTTTATTATGAAACCATGAATACGAGAATAACCGGGACCTTGTCCGATTGAATATAAAGTTAATCCATATGCAAAATCAAATTCAACAATCTGGTGAGACAAACAACTCATTCTGATTTTCGTTCCGTGTCGTATTCCCCGCTATCCAGCATAGATGATCACGGTATGGCGGAATAATTCCCCTTTGGATGCGTATTCCAAGCGAGTAAAAGACAGCAAATCATTTAGTAGCAACTCTCTTCAGCAGTGGTGTGAGTATGATAAAGGCTCTGTTATTTATCTAAATAAACTCCTTGTCAGGTTCTTAGATCTATATTATTCCTCAGCTACCCAAGGTAATTATTTAATATTTTACAATCAATACTTTTAATCACAAAGAATTGTATTAATGCGATCTGAGACAATAAATCGAATCTACCATGGATAAACCGATTATAAGCTGGATCCTCTATCAGAAACAAGTATTTTTTCGGTGCGGAGCCACAAATATTCAATCTTCAATATCTTCTTTTTTCTTCAAGTCTTACTTAGATCTTGATAAACACACACCACAGTGATGGCAGATCTCTTGTGATCAATCATGCAGGCAGATGCATTTTACAATGGATTATCAGGGGCGTGCTAGTTCTACAAATGAGTCTAAATACCATAGCCAAACTAAATTAGTTGAGTGAATCTTATATCGGAAGAGAAGATTTAAGCATAAACAATATGAGTGTAAATCAAAGTTTCGGCATTAATCAATCAATCGATGAAAACACAGAATATTTTCCCAATTACTCTAGTTTCCTGCAGTACTAATAGAGCCTATCAATCCCAAGAAGAAGACTTTCGCGAGCGGCGTAAAATTCCGCCTAATTGAAGTTACTCTCCTCCGAATAGGCGGCTACAGTAACATTACAATAGGAAGTTTTACTGTCATGAAGAGATTAGTTGCTAGAAATGCAAACTTCAAGTATTTATAGACAAGAGATTACAGGACCTTGAGGGAAGATTTCCAAGGCAAAGCTATTCTCAAAGATGTGCGGTGTGTTTCAGGTTCGGTTTCCATAATTCATCGAGAATGCTCATCCAAAATAATGACCGAAATCTCTTTGGAAGAATAACTTTGACTAGCAAATGCGCATTACTAATTCTCCGTTTACTAAAGAATAAAAATTACAAACAGCTAAATGAAAGGTCCTAACGAACTTAGCCATGTTTCGATCCACAGGATGCTGGCTTACTTTAAGCTATTAAGGAATAACTGAACGACGAGTAAAGATATGGCGTTACTGCACATGTGCAAAGTCTTGTACACCTAACACTACTGTAAGTCACTCACACATACTCATAAGTCTTGACACGTTTGCCACACTTCCAAACAAGTTTAGGGATTGGTTCACTCAGACTTCCCAGAACTATGTGATTACGATCGAAGCACCTCAATCACCAATCATGGGTTTGCGGTTCTACCAAAACAAGTTCTAGTTCTACCTCCATACCTGTAGTATGCTAAGTCACTAGATTCTCAGAGCCCGGTTGACTAAATTACTAGGTTGGTTCCCCTTATATATGATATCACTTGAATCTGCTACATATAGATGATTCTTACACCCAAAAAATTATTCTTCCCCAGATATCCTGAGATCAGCTCCTTGCCTTTCATTTCATACTGCACCTCACACAAAGTCAGTTCCCCTTTGCGTGTGTTACCCTCTGCTGGCATTGGTTCCCTTTGCGATGCAGTGTAGAAAATCACAAACTGGTATGCAATCTGGGGTGATTCACTTAAGATCGGTTTCACTAGCTAAAGTCATACCAATACAAAAGTCATGCCTTTGTGAATAGTTACCAAGAACTTCAAACAAGTCTTGGCGGTTATACCTAATCACACATATTGATTTATTCCTGAAGATATACGATGAATAACAATACTCGATAGCGCTTTGTCGATTTCCTTTTAAATTCACAAACAAGTTCATGATTTGCTTCCTTAAGCACATGTAAGACGTTGTTCTGGTTGAAATCTACTGCACCATTACATAATCTGTGCATTTAGGGTGTATGAGTATCTTATGTACAAGTTTAATGGTTAAAAGCTGATAACTGTCGTGTTGTATTCCTTAATCTTGCTATGTATATCGATGTTCATGTCGCGATTTTGTTTTTCAATATACCTGACTTGAAGAGATCGTTAAGGATAGAAAGTTGATCAATCTTCTTCAACCGGTGGAAGGATGATGTTATGGGCATTCACTTATGCCCATGCTTTGAAGTCTTCGCAATGCATGATATCTCATATTCTAATACTTTCAACCTATACGAGTTGGCTAAGTACTTAGTCAGAGAGACTCTTTAAATAAGTTTT
>JAJJWW010016974.1:0-56992 GCA_023531295.1 Papaver armeniacum | reverse complement strand
TTTCGCCTTTTACAACATAGCTAAGGAATGCTACCCGGTGGATGACATCTCAACAAAGCTTGCTCCTATCACAATATCTCCAAAATGTATATGGGTAAAGTGTTACTCGGGTTTGAGACTTTTGCTTGGTTCACTATTCAACTTATCTGATCGCAACGGTGGGCCAGGTCTTATCGAGAGAGGAGTGGCAATTACAGAGATGAGAATGTGGATCATTTACTTCTCTTAAGCTGCGAAACTAGAAGAGGAAATTTAAAAAACTATTTTGTGAATATGATCCGCTGTGGGTTTCATACTAACAGCTAAGTCAGTTAGAAATTTGGACATTCCCATAGGGTGGGCTGGGAAGAAGGGTATGGAATCTCATCCCTTGACAATCTTATGGACCATACGGGTGTGAAAGAAATGCAATTAGAATGGCAAACAAGAGGCGAGGATCTTTGTTACGTGATTATAGAAGTGGTTATTATTTAAATGGGGTTTGGCCTTAGCGGTTTTAGTTCATTTCATTTAAGGAACTCATCGCATTGGCACGACATCCCAGCATCTTATGCTTGTCTCTTTAGATACGGGATTGTAAGTTGTATCTTGGTAGTGTTTGGACGAGTGTTTTACTTCAACAATCTTTCAACATTACAAAAAAAAGTTTTTTTGTTGTAAATTTGCACCTTGTAATCAGAAGGAATGCCATCAAAGGTTTGAGTCCTTAACTTTATAGACCATGTCGGGACCAGCATAGATCTTTGATCGTTGGTTTCATAAAATTCACGAATTCCCTTTGAATTTTTTTGGATGGGGTGTGTTTTTTTTTTTTTGTTTTTAACACTTGAACAAACATTTGAAGAGACATTTGGGAACTTCTTCAAATTCAAAGCGATGCCCATAAGGCTTGTAGGAAAAAATGAGCATTCAGTAAATATGTTATTAATCAAAACACAAACATTTGCATTAATATGTCACCGGCCTTCAGAGCATCATATCACTAGTTTCATATCCTCAAGCATTACATTCGAACAATAATGTCCCTTGTGAGACAAATACAAAATGACATATGATGAGAAAAGAACTAGGATTTTACATTTTTGGAGAGGAAAATTCATAGTGCACTATATTGCTGTTGTTGAAGAATATGTTGAAACCGGAAGCCATGATAATCAAGAGAGGAAATCTGTTGTTAGGAAATCTAGATCTGGTTTCTTTCTTTCACTGCAGCGGCGACGAGGGATAGGGCAAACATTCCTATTTATAAGCAGTAGATAGAAGTCAAATGCAGTTAAGAATTTCCTATTGGCCTTGAAAATAGGAAGTAACAAGAGTCATGTTAGGAGATGCTCTAAGCTATAGTAGATGTGGACAGACAATTGCTCTCACTCCTACCCCAGGATATTTGCCCCAACTCATACATCCCGTCAGGACCCCCACTATCCTAGTATGTTCTTAGCCCGTTGAAATCGCTGATGGCTGTTTTTGTTAGCTCCGGCAGAGTGGATGCTTAACCCAATTTACACGCACAAATTTACTGATGATTCAAATGTTCACGGTTCTGACTACAGAATTTACACAGGACACAAGGATTCTAAATGATAGCAGAACAAGGGCGGTGTAGATATACATGTAGCAACTGAATAAACACACCCCAAACATTGCTAGAAATCATGTTGGCCCAGACTAGGAGTGTCAGCGAGATCTGGCCAGTCTATTCACTGATGAGCTAGGATTCCAGATTTCCAAGTAGCCAATAAAATGTCTGTTAAGCAAATAGTTTTCAAGCAATTGGACAAATAGTTTTGAAGAAGCCAATACTTTGACCAAGCTCAGCTGGCTGCTCCTGGCGCGCCCGAGTTCGATCATGAAACAATGCATTTTACTGAAGAGTGGATGATTTAGTCTTCACAAAATGCAGACCCCAGAGGCTAGCACTTCTTCTGGTAGAATTAAAAAAGGAGGACCTATTGAATGGAGTTGAACCCGGACTTCCCATAGCGCGCCTTCAAATCTTTCAGACAAATTGCTCCGTTTATACTAAAAATATTAACACATACATTATCGGGGAGAAGAATTCCATAGTCATGTTGTTCAGCTAATGTTGCATTCAGCTCGATAGAGATTAAAATATTTTTCCCGTTGTTGAGTTGTGCATTTTTAGGTCATGTTGTTGTCAAACCATTACAAAAGTAAGTCGAGGGTGGAATGAAGAAAATCGGGTAGAAGAACTCTTTTAACGAGTACATAGCAATACGTGCACAACTTGGAAAAAAATTGGTTCTATCAATCCTTATAAAAGGAAATTAATGATGCCAAAATACCCAGCTAAAAAAGATTCAAAGATCTTCCAAAAAACTAGACTTTGCACTGAGACAGGACAACACAACGAGTTTAGGAGTCGGACAAATAAAATTTGTAAGAGACGGAGAAATGTTCTAAAACACTTAAAACACCAAACAAATTTTGTTAGGGAACACGAGAAATGTTCTAAAACACTTAAAAACCCAACAAACATTTGGGAAATTTATTATGACGCAAAATTTCATAGGAAAAACTATGCTTTTGAATAGAGAATTTAAGACGATGCAAAACAGATATGAGCAAATCCAAATCACCTTATCAAAGGAAGAAATATTTTACTTTTGTGAGAGGAAAAATCATTGTGTGAACATCGTTATAGTTGTCGAAGATGTTGAAATCGGCAGCCATGACTTGGTTTTGAGATTGATAATGATTATGATCAAAGAGAGAGATGCTGCTGTTGTTGATATTGTAAGGTTATATAGAGGAACCTAGATCTGTTTTTTATTCATTCAACTGGGAGACGTAGTTTGAGGATAGAACAATATGAGTGAAGCTTTCTACATCAGACAGGACGTCTGCTAGTGTGGATTAGGGTTTATTGTAACCGATTGATCTCCTTTTGTTATTGTGACATAAGGATGACACGTATTTTCAGGCGGCCAGGGTATATATGTATGCTGAGGCAGGTTTGCAATGTAGTGATAAGCGAGCGAGGATCTATAATCTGCTTGATTGTTAATATGGAACATGCTACACTCCTTCAAACACGCTTGATGAATCATACAATTCGAGAGGAATTCCAGATCACGTTGATGAGTAATGGCGCGGTCGAGTAAAAATGTGATGCGTGCTTTGCCGAATCCCCGCCCGTGGAGCATCCTTGTTGATTGGAAGTCTTACAAGCATATAGCTAGTTCCCAGACCATCAACAAGTCCGGCCACTACGAGCACCCAACGACTCGAGTGGGTTGTTCAGGTCCTCCTGTCGCAAGTCAGTTCACGAGGCGATGATATGGTATCGAGTGCCGCGCCCGTTTGCCTCGGTGATGTACGGCCGAGACCAAGCCCGGCAACTTTCGTCTCACCACTCCACGGTACTGCATCCCCGGTACAACTTAGGCGGGGGCCGCCAATACGTGAAGCAGAGAACTCTCTTCGCCCCTCAGAAAGGTTAGTCGGATTTCCGGCCATCTTTGCTGATGATTTACATCTTGATTCAGGTCGCCCGTGCGTCACGGCATATGCTTACCTCGCAACAACCGGCACTGTTCAGAGCTCATGCGGGAGGACCTAATGTTGATGGTGATTTTTTTAGCTTAGGGGGGTAAAATCGTAAAACCACTAGTAAGGCAGTGGCGTCACGCGGGCATGAGCAATAATGTCCAAACCAAGCACGTTTATTGAGCCAGTTTTAATTTGATTTTGAGAAAATTGCGAGGGTACCCAGCACCCAGTCGCTGATTAGGGTTTCGGCCGGACCAAAACCTTAATTCTCACGCCGCGTGTGCCGATGGCTAACCATGCCGACGCCGCACTACCGCGCCGGCAAGCATGCCAGCCATGCTGGCCGCAGCCACAGTGCCGGTGGCAAACCGTGCCATCCACCATAGCCGTGCCAAGGCATGCCAACCATGCTAGGCGCACCCCGGTGCCAATGGCAAACCATGCGACCACCCTCTGCGCTAAGGCATGCCAACCATCTGCCGTGCGAGGAAAACGCGCACCTACCGCGCCATGCCAAACACACCTTGCCAAGGCCCCATGCCAACCTGGCTCGCGCCACCTTGCTTTGACCTTCCCTACGCGGCTACAAAGCGAAGCGTGCGACAATCAGCGGCGCCGCCCGATCCCCGGAGTAAATCCCTGGCGCGTCAGGAGTTACAAGCAGCCTTTGGCCCAAACCCTAGCTTGATACAGAACCTAGCCAAACACCTGCATGGCCCCATGGAAAACCCTTGCCATGCCAAGCCACCGACCTACCAGCTGCCATACATCCCATCTGTATTGCCCTCAAGCAAGAGCGCCCCGACCGCCATGGAAAACCCTTGCCCCATGCCAAGCCAAACCGCACCTACCAAACTAGCCACCATGCGCCATGGCAAACCGCCAGCCCCATGCCAAGCCAAGCGCCCTAGCCAAGCTAGCCACACCATGCGCCCATGGCGGAGCCCTTGTTGCAGCCATGCCCGAGCCAAGCCACACCTAGCCAAGCTAGCCACGCCATGCGCCCATGGCAGACCCCTTGGCCCCACATGCCAAGCCAAACCACCCTTGCCTTGGCCCTATCCAAAGCTAACACGCCACGCCATGCGCCATGGCGAGCCCTTGGCCACGCACACGCGAAGCCAAGCACGCCTTGCCTTGGCCACCCTAGCCGAGCAAGTTGCCACCATGTGCCCATGGCGAACCCTTGGCCCCGCTTCATGCACAGCGGCAACCACACCTTGCCTTGGCCTAACCAACATGGCCAGCGCCACCATCATGGCTCCTCCACTGTGTCTACCCAAGCCGAAGCGTGCCAGCGATCAGCCGGTTGCCTTCCGATCCCCGGAGGAGCAAATCCACTAGCCATCGAGGTTGCCGGACAACAGCATGGTAACCTTTGGCCACAATCTAAGTTTGGCCACGCCAAACCATGCCAACCTGGCCCGCGCCACCATGCTTTGGCCTTCCCCTACTGCGGCTACCAAAAACAAGGCGTCACGGCAATCAGCGGTCCCACGACCCGATCGAGGAGACGAATCCACCACGCGCATCCGAGGTTACCGGACAACGCATGTTAACCTTTGGCTGCAAACCAAGTTTGTGCGCTTAAACCATGCCGTGCCAGCGACATGCCAACCTAGCCGCGCACACCATGCTTTGGCCTTAAGCTACGCTGGCTCTCTGCAAAAGCAGCGATGCAGCGATCCATGGCTATCTTTCCTCTTGAGATGCAAAATCCTCGATAGTGAAGGTGCACCAAGCTATGCAAGTCTCCCAAGTACAACACTTGCCATGCACAGAACAACATGCCTACATGTTTTCCACAAAAGCATTCGAGACATTAACACATATCATAAAGGCGGGATCCTCTTTGGGTATTGGTTTGAGCGGTTTCACAATTGTTGATGGTGGATTTTTAGACAAGAGGTAAAATCGTAAAACCCCATGACCTAGTGTTACCGCGACACATTAACTAAGAGCATTTAACTTTCAGTGTAAATAATTAATAGGGGGTATTTTTCAAAATGCGGATTAGGAGTTTTCAACCACAGAACCTAATTCCAAAACCAATAGCACCTGCTGCGCACCATGGCGCACGCAAAACCAAGCCGCATACCGGCGCACCATGGCAACAATGCCAGTCCAGTTTTATACCGCGCACCATGAAAACACCAATGCCAAATCAAGCCGCACCCGCGCACCACGGCAACAATGCCAAATCAAGCCGCACCCCCGCGCACCATGGCAAAGAATGCCAAACCAAGCCGCATACCGCGCACCATGGCAACAATGCAACAACCAAGCCGCATATCACACCATGGCAACAATGCCAAATCAAGCCGCGCACCTCAATGGCATCATGGTAACAATGCCAAACCAAGCCGCATATCGCGGCACTACGGGGCAACAATGCCAAACCAAGCCGCACCCCCGCGCACCATGGCAACAACGCCAAATTCCAAGCCGCTACGCCTTTGGCCACGCTAAACATAGCGCCTGGTTTGAAAGACTTGCAACTAGGTCAACATGTCACGCACGTGCCATTGGCACATGCCAACACGTGCCGCAAAGCCATATTTTCAGCCGCTATGCCTTGGCCCACGCCAAACATAATAGCGCCCTGGCTTTGCAAGACTTGCACCTAGGGTCAACATGGCCGCACGTGCCATTGGCACATGCCAGCCACGTGTCGCAAGCCATATTTCTAAGTCACATACCTTGGGCCCACGCCAAACATAGCGCCCTAGGTTTGCAAGACTTGCAACTAGGTCAACATGGCCGCACGTGCCATTGGCACATGCCAACACGTGCCGTGTTAGCCATATTTCTAGCCGCTATGCCTTGGGCCCACGCCAAACATAGCGCCTAGGTTTGTAAGACTTGCAACTAGGTCAACATGGCCGCACGTGCCATTGGCACATGCCAACACGTGTCGCAAGCCATATTTCCAAGCCGCTATGCCTTTGGCCCACGCCAAACATAACGCCCTAGTTTGCAAGAGACTTGCACCAGGGTCAACATGGCCGCACGTGCCATTGGCACATGCCAACACGTGTTGACCATATTTCTAAGCCGCTATGCCTTGGGCCAACGCCAAACATAGCGCCCTAGGCTTGCAAGACTTGCAAACTGGGTCAACATGGCCAAGCACGTGCCATTGGCACATGCCAACACGTGTCGCAAGCCATATTTCTAAGCCGCTATGCCTTGGGCCCACGCCAACATAGCGCCCTAGGTTTGCAAGACTTGCAACTAGGTCCAACATGGCCGCACGTGCCATTGGGCATGCCAACACGTGCCGCAAGCCATATTTCCGAGCGTATGCCTTTGGCCACGCCAAACATAGCGCCCAGGGTTTGCAAGACTTGCAACTAGGTCAACATGGCCGCACGTGCCATTGGCACATGCCAACACGTGCCGCAATCCATATTTCTAAGCCGCTATGCCTTGGGGCCCACGCCAAACATAACATTTTTGCCTAGGTTTGCAAGACTTGCACTAGGGTCAACATGGCCGCACGTGCTACTGGCACATGCCAACACGTGCCGCAAGCCATATTTAAGCCGTTATGCCTTGGGCCCACGCTTTCAACATAGCGCCCTAGGGCGGTCATGAGCCATTGGCACATGCCAACACGTTCTAGCCGCTAGCCAACATTTCTGCTCGCTGTAACTGCCTTGGGCCCACGCCAAACATAGCGCCTAGTTTGCAAGACTTTGCAACTAGGGTCAACATGGCCGCATATGCCAACACGTGCCAAGCCATATTTCTAAGCGCTATGCCTTTGGCCCACGCCAAACATAGCGCCCTAGGTTTGCAAGACTTGCACCTAGGGTCAACATGGCCGACGCGCCATTGGCACATGCCAAACACACACGCTGGTAGCCTAACTTGCAAACCGTGCAACCTACTACACTCCGCACATGCCAAACGCACACGCTGGTAGCCTAACTTGCAAACCGTGCAACCTACCACTGGCAAGGCATCCCGCACATGCCATTGGCACATGCCAAACACACACGCCGGTAACCTAACTTGCAAACCGTGTAACCTACCACCAAGGCATCCAGCACATGCCATTGGCACATGCCATGCGCCACTAGCAGCGCCACTTGCACTCAAGACGCAACCAACACTCGAGACACGACACAAACTGGGATGCTTCTTTGGGGTTTTGGTTTGGCGGTCAAAGATGCACAGACACTACGCTCACATTAAGAAAGCGTGAAAAGGAATAAAGCGGTCAAATAAAAGAGGAAATAATGGTGAAAACGTTTTCGCCCATTAAACCATCGCTACCACCTCCTCCCATTATTTCACCCTTTACTCTTTCTTCCTTCATGAGGCCAGGTACGTTCAATCTCGACTTGTATAAATAGGTCTTACCTATTTCCACCGGACAACAAGTCTCGGTCGGAGAAATATACTGCACTTACACTCTCGTAAAGGCAACTTTGCAAGCTCTCCCAAAAGCACATCTTTGCAAGCTTCCTAAGCTTTCACTGGGATACAAGTCGAGATACTACTCTCCTCAACACCTTTCTTTGCTTCCCTCCCCCAAATCAACCCCTTCTCCACTTTGACCGAAGCAAATGAACGGCCATTTCTTGGTTTAGAAGTGACTTGTACGATCGATCTCTCGAATCTACAAAGTGCTCACGGCAACCACATTTGTTTTAGGGTTTGAATCAATTTCACTCACCCAATCGAAATTACCGAAATCAATAAACGATTTTCACCCATAAACAATTGGGCGACCACGTAGGAGGATTGATCTATCGGCTACAATGTCGATTTGGCGGACCTCAGTTCTTCACCGGATGTCGAGATGGTGGGGAAGGCGACTCAATCCGACGCAACTACCTGTTCATTAGTTGTAAAAACTACACAAGAAACTGGGACTTGGTCAAGATGCTATCAATGGTGGGACTTGTCAAGATGCTACTGCAAAGAAAGCCGCCTTTACATGGAGAGGGGCGTGTTCCACAAAAACCTATGAAGTGAGTAAATTTGGGACTCCAAGATATACGATGACCGGGCTTTTAGGCTCTTAGTAAAACCGTCATACATTTAGTCTTGTGCCTATTTCTAGCACACACTTTCATAAAAGGAATATTCCTTTTCCCAAAACATAACCAGAGTTATATTATCAAAACCATTCATCCTTAAATAATCCAATATCTCAAAAGCTACAAACTGTCTATCAAAACCTAATGAACTTTGAACCGGACACCCAAAAGATGCTTTTCAAAAAAAAAAAGAGAAGAAGAACCTAAATGAAAGTTTAATGAGAACATTCAAGGAAAATTCATCCAAATGTAGTCCGCTTTCTTGGAGAAAGTCAACTTTGCATCTTCAAGAGCCGCTCTCTTCATAGTCAACATTTTGGAAAGCTTTTCGAGTTCCACCTTCACGTAGACAATCTCTCACAAAGGCTTTCGATTGCTGCATCTTTCAACTTTGGATCTCAAAGAAGGCCTTCGACAAACCACGAAGTGTTGAACTCCTTTTCTACGCACACACGTCGCGATGGTGCTCCTGCCTAAGAATAATGTCTTCGAAACGGTGTGACGGTCACTACACCACGCATATCCTCGATGGAAGATAAAGCCTCTTCCACACGCTTAACCAAAGAAATCGACTAGTGACTTTCTTGGTTGTAGCCATATGTCCGTGCTTCTCCTGCATTCCCGGTGTACAACGCCTCATGCTTAGCCGGCACGCCTCGAAGCCGCCAACCAGCACATAACTGGATAAGGAACCAAATACGGGGGGATCAAAATGGCGCCAAGTGGCCTCACGACTCGCAAAAAAGGGTCTTCTTCCATTATCTCGGAAACAACCATCGAGAAATCATCCACCGTTTGAACTACCGCCTCGTCCCGGCAATTGCCTAACTCCCCATCTCCCAAAACCGTGCGGTCACCAAAGGCAAGTTTTCGTGACTCCACCCCGAGAATCGGCTCCTCCGAACCGGACCCTCGCAAACTTGAGTTAGACATCTTTTTTCAAAAGAAACAAGAAGAAAGAAAGAAAGCAAGCGTGAAACTCACCGAACCACTTCCAAATGCAACCGCACCACCGCCTTTCTGAGGAATCACTCACTTGTTGAACCCTCTTCTCTCTATGACTCATCATCGCTATGAGAAGGCTCAATCTGCTGGAGTTCTTTGAAGAAATTGGCCGTCTCCGGAACGCAAGAGCAAAAAGCATTAACACTACCGGAAGCACTCAAGGAAACAAGACACATATTCTCACCAAAATTCACGTGTTTTTGAGACAAAACCAATGAAGAGGAGACACATACCCGGTTATCGGAAGAACTGAAAGACACAAGAGCCGGGGAGGATCTTGTGAAACCGTCCAAAACCCGCCGCACTGATTTCTTCGTTCTCCGTTCTTGGCCTGGGGCTTTTCCGACCTGCTAGGCAACTTTCGCTGGGATCTTCAACATTGGATACTCCTTCAACTGCTGGGAAGGTTTGCAACGAACGTTCTCACCACGTTATTCACAAAATCGCGGATCATAGTAAAACTCATCGCACCAAAACTCATTATAAATCAAGGTCGTCAAGCTCTTCCCATTTGAAAGAAGGAAAGACGGATACCCGCTTAAGGACACTCAAGGCCAAGGGCGACACGAATGAATCCTTAGGGATCACCGGCCGGTAAACAAGAGGCACCCCTTTACCGAAACCCATGACGAAAGAAAGCACTCAATATTGTAAAGCGGCTATCTCGGAAAGACCCCACGAAGAAAGACGGCATATAACCGGGCAAGCAGCTTTGGATGAATGGTTTCACCTAACGCTCAAATCGTCACCAGAAGACAAAGACATGGGCGGAGCGAAGCAAAAGTGTCAACTGAAATACCGACTTATGGACCGGTCCCCATGGACGGGAAAATTGATTTCGCAACTTATCAAGAAAACTAACCAAGCTCACGCCAACTCTTGGACGCCCGTTCACCCATCGAAGAATTCGAGAGCCCCCCCCAACTCACTGGGAAGCGAGCGGCAATGGGTTTCGGGCATACTTCTCGAAGTGCTCCCATAGCCGGACTTAAAAGCAACGTGCACATATGAATCTACTTTCATGAAGCCATTCAAACTCGCATGTTCGCAACTAGGTGATCCGTATGCACATCCCCGGAACCAAGGAACAACTTCACAACGGGAAGAACTTCACCCTTTGCCAACTTCACGGCAATCGCTAACAACTTTGGTCTTATTCCCTTCTTGCCCGTAACCCGTCATCAAAATGTCTCTAGACAACCGGAGAGCCAAAATGCCGCAACATGAAGATCACCGCGTTTTCCTTCCTGAAGCTCCAACTCATCCGGAAACCATTGAGATATCCACTAACCAGCACGGGCACCTTTCATCCTCTTCCTGTGCGTAGTCCTTCGACTTTGCAATGGAGTCTTTCCGAGCGAAATCCCCAACTTAGCGGCCAGTCATCCCGCATCTTCACCTCGCTTTCGGATAATTGATTCTAAGATTCCCGATTCACTGGAAGATCTTCGGCAAAGAGAGCCACACTCCAAGGAGAAAAGTTATCTCACCCCATCTACATATGATTGTATGGGTGTCCGAACACCATCTGGAGATGAAAGCAACCAAGCCCGATGTCCTTCCTAACTGAGATTTACCGAGGTCTTGACAAAGATCAATGACCCGCGCCGAGTCAAGTTGGTATTTATACGCTCCTTGCTCACCATGAACTCAACCCATCTCAAAAGAACGCAATGGACTTTGACACATCCACAAGTCAATGTTGGAACAGAATATACCCTTTGATGAAGACAAAACCGGGTGGTGCTCTCCGGGCGAACCGAACGTGTCTTCCCCGTCATCCTCACCACCGCTAGCAAAATTGGCACGAAACTCAAGTGATTCTTCCGAGCAGGGGCGAGGGCTCTAGTGAAGAATTCATCATCTATGTTCGGCTTGGAATTATGAGCATCCTTCTCACGAAGTGAAATTTGTTGAGTAACATCTTATCGAATTCCTTCCACAACAATTTGGTAATAAGATATCTCGCACAAAACAAACGGAGAAAGGCGGTTATCTCCCCGATGTCATAATCACCCAACAATAAAAAAAAAAAGAGAGAAAGGGTAGAGGACGTATTTTATTCAAGTTCAAGACTATACACGCAGTATTTTCTTCGGGTTCGAGACTATATATAATTTGTACGGGTACATGTGTCTGGTCCTTCTTCTCTCGGGTTCAAAAATATATATGGAGCATTTCTTCTATTTGGTTCAAAACTGCGTGGTACTTCTTTCAAGAAGCAAAATCATATATACAATATCCCTGTTAAAGTCATATTGTAAGCATATGGGCACGTATTCTTTCTGGGATTCATACAGTGTTTCTCTACTGGTTCAAATACACATGCGGTTTTAAATGACGGCTCAAATACGCCTACGATGACGTTCTTTCGGGTTGGGAATTATATACGGAGCATCCTCTACGGGTTCAAAATACACACGCAATATTTTCTTCAAGGTTGAAATATTTCTTTCAAGACCGAAAAATTCATATATGCAATTTTTCCTACGGTTCAAACAATATATGTCAGTATTCCCTTGGTTGCATACATGCTATATCCTCTACAAGAGGCACGCCAAGGAATCATATGCAAGGATTGTAGAAGCGCCACTCTTAAGGTTTACACCTACGTGAAAAAAAAAAAAAAAAAAAAGGATAGAGAAAAGTACTCTCAAGACATACCAAGCCGATCTCTCTTGCCGCTAGTATGAAAAGGAAAGAATAAAGCGCAGAATGGGAAAAGGGGCTTTATACATATATATATATATATATATAGGCGTGAAAGACTTTGAAATAGGAAGGATTTCCTTTTACCAAAATCACGCGTGTAAGAAGTGGGCCCACAAAGGGTGCGACTTCCCTATGCCGCCAAGTCACGCCGCAAGCATGGTTTCCAATTTGACCTACCCCACCAATTGCGACTTCCCAATGACGCCCAAGTCACGCCTGCAAGCATGGTTTCCAAGTTGGACCGGCCCCACCAATTGCGACTTCAATGTCGCCCAAGTCACGCCGCAAGCATGGTTTCCAAGTTGGACCGGCCCAACCAATTGCGCCGACCTCCCAATGCCGCCTGTCACGCCCGCAAGCTCGCACGGCTTTACACTGCACACTGGCCCCACCAGCTAGCACACTCAGTTTCCCAACTCGCGCCGACTTCCCAACGTCGCCTGCCGCACCTGGCCCACCAATTGTGCCACCTCCGATTTGTGCAAAACTACCATAGGCAAGGATTCCAAATCCTATTTATAAAAGTCGACAAGCCTCCTTCAATTTTCCTTACGATTTGGTTATTACGCTTGTCACCATCTTATGCTTACTCTCGCAACAAAGCCCCCGTTCCCAGCTAAGCAGGGACTTAATGTTGATGGTGGATTTTAGACAAGGGGTAAAATCGTAAACCCCATGACCTAGTGTTACCCGAACATATTAACTAAGAGCATTTAACTTAGGTGTAATAATTAATAGGGTATTTTTTCAAAATACCGCATTAGGTTTTCAAATACGTAACCCTAATTCCAAAACTAAGCCGCACTGCAAGCATCATGGCAAAGAATGCTAAACCAAGCCGCATATTGCGCACCATGGCAACAATGCTAAACCAAGCCGCATATCATGGCACCATGGCAACAATGCCAAATCAAGCGCACCGCGCACCATGGCAACAATGCCAAACCAAGCCGCATATCGCGACCATGGCAACAATGCTAAACTAAGTCAAAAAGATATCAGCGCACCATGGCAACAATGCTAAATCAAGCCGCACTCCGCGCACCATGGCAATAATGCCAAATCAAGCCCACTGGCATCATGGCAAAGAATGCCAAACTAAGCCGCAATATCAAGGCACCATGGCAAATAATGCCAAACCAAGCCGCATACTCGCGTACCATGGCAACAATGCTAAATCAAGCCGCACTGCGCACCATGGCAACAATGCCAAACCAAGCCGCATACTGCGCACCATGGCAACAATGCCAAACCAAGCCGCACACTGCGCACCATGGCAACAACGCCAAACCAAGCCGCTATGCCTTGGGCCCACGCCCAACATAGCGCCCTAGGGTTGCAAGACTTGCAATGTCAACATGGCCGCACGTGCCATTGGGCATGCCAACACGTGCCGCTATATTTTCGCCTTTGCCTTTGGCCCACGCAAAACATAGCGCCCTAGGTTTGCAAGACTTGGTAACTAGGTCAACATGGCCGCACGTGCCATTGGCGATGCCAACACGTGTCGCAAGCCATATTTCTAAGCCGCTATGCCTTGGGCCCACGCCAAACATAGCACCCTAGGTTTGCAAGACTTGCAACTAGATCAACATTGCCGCACGTGCCATTGGCACATGCCAACACGTGCCGCAAGCCATATTTCTAAGCCGCTATGCCTTGGGCCCACGCCAAACATAGCGCCCTAGGGTTGCAAGACTTGCAACCAGGTCAACATGGCCGCATGTGCCATTGGCACATGCCAACACGTGTCGCAAGCCATATTTCCAAGCCGCTATGCCTTTGGCCCACGCCCAACATAGCGCCCTAGGTTTGCAAGACTTGCAACTAGGTCAACATGGTCGTGACGTGCCATTGCACATGCCAACACGTGCCGCAAGCCATATTTCCGAGCCGCTTATGCCTTTGGCTCACGCCAAATATAATGCCTACTTAGGTTTGCAAGACTTGCAACCAGGTCAACATGGCCGACGTGCCATTGGCACATGCCAACACGTGCCGCAAGCCATATTTTCGAGCCGCTATGCCTTTGGCCCACGCCAAACATAGCGCCTAGGTTTGCAAGACTTGCAACTAGGTCAACATGGCCGCACGTGCCACGCACATGCCAACACGTGTCGCAAGCCATATTTCTAAGCCGCTATGCCTGGGCCCACGCCAAACATAGCGCCCTAGGTTTGCAAGACTTGCCACTAGGTCAATATGGACGCACGTGCCATTGGCACATGCCAACACGTGCCGCAAGCCATATTTCTAAGCCGCCATGCCTTGGGCCCACGCCAAACATAGCGCCTAGGTTTGCAAGACTTATGCAACTAGGTCAACATGGCCGCATGTGCCATTGGCACATGCCAACACGTGTCGCAAGCCATATTTCCAAGCCGCATGCCTTTGGCCCATGCCCAACATAGCGCCCAGGTTTGCAAGACTTGCAACTAGGTCAACATGGCCGCACGTGCCATTGGCACATGCCAACACGTGCCAGCCATTTCTCGAGCCGCTTATGCCTTTGGCCCACGCCAAACATAGCGCCCTAGGTTTGCAAGGCTTGCAACTAGGTCAACATGGCCGCACGTGCCATTGGCACATGCCAACACGTGCCGCAAGCCATATTTCTAAGCCGCTTATGCCTTGGGCCCACGCTCAAACATAGCGCCCTAGGTTTGCAAGACTTGCAACAGGTCAACATGGCCGCACGTGCCATTGGCACATGCCAACACGTGCCGCAGGCCGCTATGCCTTGGGCCCACGCCAAACATAGCGCCCTAGGTTGCAAGACTTGCAACTAGGTCAACATGGCCGCACGTGCCATTGGCACATGCCAACACGCGCCGCAAGCCATATTTCTAAGCCGCTATGCCTTTGGCCCACGCCCAACATAGCGCCCTAGGTTTGCAAGACTTGCAACTAGGTCAACATGGCCGCACGCGCCATCGGGCACATGCAAACACGTGCCGCAAGCCATATTTCTAAGCCGCTGCGCCTTGGGCCCACGCCAAAATATAGCGCCTAGGTTTGCAAGACTTGCAACTAGGTCAACATGGCTGCACATGCCATTGACATGCCAACACGTGCCGCAAGCCATATTTCTAAGCCGCTATGCCTTTGGCCCACGCCAAACATGGCGCCCTAGGTTTGCAAGACTTGCAACTAGGTCAACATGGCCGCACGAGCCATTGGCACATGCCAAACACACACGCTGGTAGCCTAACTTGCAAACCGTGCAACCTACCACCAAGGCACTGACATGCCAAACGCACACGCCGGTAGCCTAACTTGCAAACCGTGCAACCTACCACCAAGGCATTCCGCACATGCCATTGGCACATGCCAAACACACACGCCGGTAACCTAACTTGCAAACCGTGTAACCTACCACCAAGGCATCCCGCACATGCCATTGGCACATGCCACATGCGCCACTAGCAGCGCCACTTGCACTCAAGATGCAACCAACACTCGAGACATCGACACAAACCGGGGATGCTTCTTTAGGGTTTTGGTTTGGCGGTCACAAAGATGCAGCACACTACGCTCACATTAAGAAAGCGTGAAAAGGAATAAAGCGGTCAAATAAAAGAGGAAATAATGGTGAAAAACGTTTTCCCCATTAAACCATGCGGTTACCACCTCCTCCCATTATTTCACCCTTTACTCTCTTCCTTCATGAGGCCAGGGTACGTTTCAATCTCGACTTGTATAAATAGGTCTTACCTATTTCCACCAAATAACAAGTCTCGGTCAGGAGAAATATACTACACTTACACTCTCAGAAAGGCAACTTTGCAAGATCTCCCAAAAGCTTCTATCTTTTGCAAGCTTCCTAAGCTTTCACTTTCTGATACAAGTCGAGATTGAAACGTACCTCCTCAACACCTTTCTTTGCTTCCCTCCCCAAATCAACCCTTCTCCTCCACTTTGTGACCGAAGCAAGTCTGGAACCGCCATTTCTTGGTTTAGGCCGGACTTGTACAGATCGATCTCTCGAATCTACAAAGTGCTCACGTGCAAGACATTTGTTTAGGGTTTGAATCAATTTCTCACTCACCCACCGAAATTACCGAAATCAGCAGAAACGATTTTCACCCATAAACAGTAAGCGAGATAAACTCAGCTCGAAATCTCAAATGTGTATATAGAAAACTATATCGTAATACAACTTATGTCTCAATATAGGAGAAATAACCATCCCTTAGCGAAAGAAATTCGGATTCGGAGTGATCGAAAGTCTCGACTCTGCCTCACAAAAGGTTTTATGAAGTTTCTCTCAATAATAACCTAAAGAATAACCGAACGCCTCACGTTAATCAAGTTCAATTCTGGGGCATTAAGTTTTAAATACTAGGTCAATACAATTGTCATATACACAGCATGACAATTCTGGACAACGTCCAATTTCTACATATGACTGCAAGGATGTATCACTACAAACCATAATCATATCATGCTACTCGTATTCAAGGTTATCGCTCGATGATGAACCCTAAAATAGCTATAGATATGGATGTGAGTTCAATCAATTCTAGACTTAACTAAACAAACATTCAATCATATTACAATACGTCAATCATGCAATTATTATACTCAGAGAAATCAAACGATAATATTGAGAGAAAAACTAATTCATAAAATCAATAACTTGGTGCAAAATCCAACTACATCTTCAACCAATAATAAAAACTTAGTTACTTGTGTTTTTGAAATCATCATAGAAAGCAAAGAAGAACTATCATGTGAAACCCTAGAAAACAAGTAGAAGCCTCCCTAATGGAGATTGTCCCTAGGTTTAGATAAAGACTTTTCTATTTATATGTTTCTTCAATTCCAAAAGGATACTCTTTCCAAAAGTAGGTAAAGTCTTCTCAAAACCCATCTCCAAGTGGTCCATCAAGCCCATTTGTGAGAAATAACCATGTGTAAATCTCTGCCAAATTCGTCAATCAGGAATTACTGTTGTCGACCATAACCCGGTCACCGTCGGTTACCTGGAGAACTGCCGTCGATGGAATATTCTCGTAACGGATCTGCTATATTTAACTCGCTGACTAACGGCTCGTTCGCGGGCCAACTCGGGAGTCAAGGAAGAGAAAGTCGACACCAAATTAGCATCTTACTCTCTACTAATCGGTCTTACTCACTGAGCTGGATTGGTCATCTGAATCGAAAGTTGACTCGCTGAGTAAAAATTCGACAGTCTCCTCTTTTCCTGGCATTTCAGGCCACCCCAGCCGATGTCTTCATTCTTGCATACCCTAACATACATCTAATATTCATTCTCTTACATTTTTGCTGCTTCAATAGCTCAAGCCACCTAAATTCATTCCACACATCCACTCAAGCCATAATTTCACTCTTGTAGCACCATTATTCATTACAACCATCTCAGGCCATAGCTCCACCAAGACAGCAACAACATCCACAGCAAACAACCACTATTCATAATTTCCACCACCTCGAACCACTTCTGTTGTTCTGCAACTGGATGTCGAACCCAATAGCGAACCAACTCAAAGCATTTGTCCAGTCTTGTACTTAGTCCCATCGATTGCCACAAACCCATTTATAGCATCAACATTTCAGCTACAGCCAGTCCACTCTGCGAATGCTCATACAGTCAGCTTCATTGTCTTGCTCAGCTTCTTCAACACTCAACAACATCACCCCAAATCCATTTTAGTTCAGCTTCATTCTAGCTTTCGCGTTCTTCAATATTTTAACCACTAGCAGCTTTCTCACTGCAGGACCAACTCCACTTCCACTGCTTCTCTGCACACAACTCCAACAGCACCAAGTAATATCGCCTTGAGCCATTCTTCATATCCTGCCAACACTCCATCCTCGTAACTCCAACTTCGCAATGACCAAAGAGCTGTACGTGCAGACATTCCGAGTCTATGTAATTCACCAAATTCTTTAATTCTTATTGCCTTACTTCAAATTACAGTTTATTATGAAATTCCCATTTCTCATGGCACAAACTCCAGCTTTAGTTCAGCTGCAATACCCATTGGCAACAACCTACCTGCACTTCCTACCACTAACAATTTAATCAACAACAGCGGCGCGACTTAATCCTCCCTTGAACCATTCTATGCATTATGTCCAAGGCCAACACAATTCCATTTATCCACCACGCTTCACTTAACCGGCTTCTTCCTTCCCCCTCCATCCTTGAGCTAAACTCATTTGTTGTCTGCAACAACACACAATCTCAAGCACAAAGAAAGTACCCATTGCATCACCACCTAACTTGGATGTATCATTTCCTTGCCTTGAACTCAACAGTACCTCCATCTTTATCTCAGTGTTCAAATGCATTTTATCTCCTTAACTCCATCACCAACCTACCAAAATACCAGTGGTGCATTTTCACCTGAGTCTCCACCATTAATACCAGCTGCAACTCTCTGTAGCTCCATCTCAGCTTTAATAATTCCATTACGGTTCTAGCCCATCACTACATGTAGCTGCACCAACTCCATCTCTTCAACCAACAAACCACTACAGAATCACTAATAACTCCATCGCAGTCACAAATCCAAGTTTTCTTCATCTGCATTTCATAAATTCAAGGCAGACCTGTTTGGACCATATACATTTGGGCTAAACAACTCTTTAACTCATTCATATTAAGTGGGTTAGACAGTTCTTCGATCCATTCATATGGAGTGGGCTTAACAACTCTTCAGCCCAAATAAAGAATTTGTTGTTTTATGGATTAATTTCTAAGCCCACGGAAGATACCGACCTAGTTTGTTAGCTTCTAAAGACAAGGTAAGCATTGAGAACCCGGGAAGTTGCTTGATCCCCGCATAAAGGAGGAATCAGCTAGGAGACCGTAAACATTCAAACCTGGAGGTTGTTAATCCCTAGAAAAAGTAGGGATTAGTTAAAAATTAAGTATGTTCATACCCCTGAGGTTCTGAGATCCTCATAAAAAGGGGGAAAATAAGAAGACCTGTATAACCCGAAGTTATAAATCCTAAAAATAAGGAAATTAGTTTTGACCAGGCAATTCCCCCACTACCTATAAATAGAGGTGGAATTTCAACATTAAAGGTACACAATTCTAATCCTTTTCTCTCCACTAAAACCTCGTTTTAGAGCTCCTTACTCATTAAGGCATCGGAGTGTCCTTGCAGGTACACCCCCTTCTATTCTTCAAGAATATTAAGTAGTCAAGAGCATTGAAGAACTGAGAAGGAATTCTATATCAACAAGCACATATCACGAGGAAACTGTGTATCATCTCAACGGTCTACATAACATTCATCAAAGATAAATCTTTCCGTCATCCGACTGGACAAGATTACATCATTTATGTACAAATCTCGAGGATTGTTGTAGGGAACATTTTTGCTACAACATCTTTTTGGCGCCCACCGTAGGGCAGAAAAGGATTTATTCAAAAACAAAAACACATTGGGATCCATGGCAACGTCAAGCGAATCAAAATAATGGGAATGACAACATCGACGCCAGAGTCCAAGGAAATCATAGCGACGTCGATCATCCATTTCAAGAAGGAGTTGAGACGTCACCAGAAACAACGGCATCAAGGTGTCATTTTGCAAGAACTTATCCCCATGGGATAAGTAGAGGAAATCGATGGGTACGTATCCCAACTCCTCCTTTAAGTGATCTTTTATCAATCTTAATGTATCTCAAGAAATGATAACCAACCACAAACAAATATGCCGAACGCACATCCGAACTCCTCGCCAATAGGGGCCTTCGTCCGCCTCGCGTATTGTGCAAGCGGATAGGACAGGGCAACACCCCAGGGTGGATCCGACTCTACGAGAAATATTGCAAGAGCTAGAGAAGGAAAATCGACTTCAAAGCATCTCTAGAAAAGAGACCTCAAACCGATAGCACACAACATTCAGAAAGTGTCACTCCGCACCGACGTGCACGACCTTCATACGAGGTTCGGCGAGCACGACATGAGCAAATGATGACGACGGAGAGACGTAGATCACCCGAAAAGCAAGCTACTAAGGATCGTGAGCGGAATCACCGATACTGAAAAGTCGCTTCATCGAAGAAACTGAGCGACGGTCTGGTCCAAGCAATTGGCAGAACAACAGACGCGAAAGGGAGCAGTACCTCAACGATCGAAGGAGAAAGGAGTATCCCGATGGGCGAAAAAGGAAAATTATGACGAAAACCACCGCTCGAAAAAACATAGGCATGAGAAAACAAAATCAAGGAAGAACAAAGAGTTAGTCAAAAATGAACGAATCCGTCGAGAAACTGAAGGAGATTCGTCACAAATTGAGGAGCTTAACAAAAGAGAGTTGGGCGAAATGATCAAGCAGTGTGCTGGCTCAAACAATCCAGAAAGAAAGGCTACAAGTCTTAGCGATGAAAAGATCAATGGACTCACCTTTCGTAGAAGAAATAAGGAGGTTCCGCCACCGAGAAACTTTGTGCCCCAATTCAAGGAGTTATTCGATGGAAAAGCGGCAATCCAGTGGAACATGTTCAACATTTCCAAGCTTCGATGAGTCTGTGGGGATATAGCGATGAATTTCTATGCACATTTCACCTTAATACTCGACAGTAAAGCCTTAACATCGTTCTCACGATTAGAATCAAATTCTATTTCGGACTTTGGCATGCTCTCGGACGCGTTTTTGAGCAATATAAGATCAATCTAAAAACCAAAAAGGCATCAGTCATTTATTTGGATTGCGAAGAAACGAATGAAAGTCTTGCGACTTTCAACCAACTCCTTTCGCCAAGAAGTTGGAGAAGTCGGCGCGGTTGATCTTTGGACTCGTCATTGAAGCATACAAGAATGCATTGCTTTATGATGAATTTGAATATTCAATTCCCTAACCGTGCAACCGGTAGGAAATCTCAAAGAACTATATGCAAGGGAAGATAGCTACGCGAGGCGAAAAAGAAAAAAGAGCAAAGCTATCACGAGCGAAAGGGGAAGCGAAACATCGTCCAAAGTGAGACACCACCGGAAGAAGACTCAAGAAGAAGAATCGTGAAAATCCGAAAAGGACGAAATGAAGAAGCAAAGTAGTCTAACAAATGGCAAAGGAGAGATGAAATGAAGTTTCCAAGCCTTAACATTGGGATAGGAGAACTCCACAAGAAGATCAGAGATTCGCTCCCTATCCCAAGACCGATATTCGAAGATAGTAAAGGCATGAGAGATAAAGGCAAGTTTTGTGCTTACCACAACGACCATGGGCATACTACGGACACTTGCCGAACCTTGGCGTCCGAAGTCCAGAAACTGATTAATGAAGGAAAGCTCCAACAGTACGTGAAGAAAGAACCATCGCATATCAACGCACTGAATCTGCAAGAAATATTAGTAAGTCACGCAAAAATCAATTCTGCTTCAAGAAAATCTCATGAGAATGCAACGCGTCTGAAGATACGACAACTACAAGATTGGAGAGTCTCGAACAAAGTAGGTTATGTCAATATGATAGGCACCGTAACTCTGGAAGAGGGTAAAACTGAGATATCATTTACGAATGCTGACTTCGACGGAGTTTATCGTCCACATAATGATGCGTTGTGATGATTCTCGCCTCATCGGAATGTACAAGGTGCGACGTGTCTTGATTGACACCGAAGCTCAATAAGCGTCATTTTTTCTGGAGCATACTCTTCAATGAATTTAAACGAGGGGCAAGTCGAAGCAGACGACAACCCGATTGTCGGTTTCAGTGGCGAAACTATGACTGCAATTGGAAAGGTCAATCTGCCAACCACAGTAGGAGGTAAAATAGTCATGCAAGATTTCTCACTACTTGATTGTCGCGCACCTTATAATGCGATACTCGGTCGTGATTGGATCAATTCAATGGAAGCGATAACTTCTACAGTCCATCAATGTTTGAAATTTGTCACACCAAACTGGGGTAGTGAAGGTCGAAGCGATCAAGTGGCATCACACAAGTGTCATGAAAGCGCTATGGAGGAATACCTAAGAAGTCCGAAGTGAAAGGTCAGAAATACTCCGTGTCGAGAAGAAGTTATAGCAACCACAGAATTTCCCTCTCACCTATCAGGAGAAAGGGAAAGAAGGGCCACCGACGGTCGAAAAGCTGATAGAGGTACAAATTGGGGAGCAAGGAGAACACATCACCTACATCGGAGCAGATCTGCCAGAAGATGAACGTGAAAGTCTAATTGCTCTTTTAAAAGAGAACAAAGATGTGTTCGCCTGGAGTTTGAAAGACATGCCAGTAATCGACCCCGCCGTTGCCTGTCATCGATTAGATATCCAAGAAAATTATAAACCTGAGGCAAAAACCACGCAAAATGGCTCCGAACGCAAAGCGAAGGTCGCAGAGGAGATAGAAAGGATGCTTGACTGTGCATCATCAGTCTGGCATCTGTACCATAAATGGCTAGCAAATATTGTTGCATTACCAAAGAAAAATGGTAAAATAAGAGTATGTATTGATTTCACGAACTTGAATAAAGCATGTCCAAGTGATCCTTACCCGTTGCCCGTAATCCAAGATTTGGTCGATGCCACGTCCTGGATACGAACGATTATCTTTCATGGATGGTTATTCCGGTTTATAATCAGATACCATTATATGAAGATGATCAAGAACACACTGCATTCATTACCGATAGAGGAATCTACTGCTATGTCGTCATGCCGTTTGGTCTAAGGAATGCCTGAGCAACTTATCAACGACCGGTGAAACGAAATGTTCAAAGATATGATAAGCGATACTATGGAGGTATATATCGATGACATGGTGGTAAAATATGAACAAAAGTCGTCTCATCTCCAATACTTGAAGAAAACATTCGAACGTCTGAGGCAATATGGAATCAAGTTAAACCCAGCTAAGTGCTCATTTGGGCTCACATCTGGGAAGTTTCTTGGTTACGTGATGACATGATAGACACATTTTTGTGTCCGAATTGTCCTCGATCTTTCGGTATTGTTGGAACTCAATTTTGTACTAATATTGTGTTTTTATGTATTTTTAGGTATTTTTGGAAATAAAGATTGTTGGAAAATTCGGCTCGAAAAGTTGCTCTAAGACCCCTGAGGACAACTACTAAATGACCCCTACTTTGGATAAGGGGCACCCAATTACTAAGGGGCACACTATCTGCTATTTACACCCCCAAGGCAAGTGCTAAAGGGACGCACGTATGATTAGGGGAGGTCATCTTCTCCATTTGAATCTTTTTTTTGGCGGAATTTTGTAGTCTTGTCTCGCATTAGCTAGGGGAAAAGATTAGGAAGATTTGCTGGAGATTTTCAAGGGTCTTAACGTCTGAATATGTTTGTTACCTAATTCAACGAAGAATGACGCGTGCTGGAGCAAATAAAAAGGATCAAATCTCTTATATTCGGCAATTATCCAAAACAGGGAAGAATACATTATTTATGGAAACTGTGAGAGAATCTCGACCCTGTTTTGTTTCAATATGGAAGTTACGTGTAGGAGATAATATATCATTGAGGGCTCTATCTTTGGAGAGTTTTCAAACCACTAGGACTCTTCGGTTTACGTGGAACAGGAAGGTAGTTAGACCATGAAGACATTCACGGGATTAAGTGAGATGAAGCGTGTATCGCATGCATTTAAGGGAGTCGGGCTGCGTTTGGATTGTGAAGAAGCTATTATGCCATGAACCAACACAAACAGACACGTGATGGAGGTAAAAAAGAAGTTATCACTGAGAAGAGAAAGAAAATATTCTCGAGTAATTAGTGAAGATTTTTTGGGGCCTGTTGTGTATAAAAGGAGGCATTTAGAGGTCGCAGAGGGGATGGAGAGATTGGGGAAAGTTTAGCGCGTCAAAAGAGTGAGAATCGAGAGTTTGGGAGAATTTTTTTCTGCTGCTGCATGAGCTGAAGAACACGAAGAACAGACAGAAGAGCAATGTTCTTCAACAGCGTTAAGGACTCGCATATGTGGGTCGTAGTTTATAGGGAAGACTTAAAACAACAGCATCACTTCATCTTTATCGTTCTTTGTAACAGTGTTTGCCACTTATAAACGTTGCAAACACCCGATTTACATCATTTTCTCCATTTCATCATTTGTAAGCACATTTGAGCAATAAAATCATATTTTGAGCGTGTTTCCAACATGATGAGCTAGACTCCAACACTTGGACGACGGAGGAAGTCGTTTTGCACCCATGTGGTAATTCTATTTAATTCCTTTATGACTATTTGCACTATTATAATTGATTTATGATTTTTATTGATTATTTGTGAATTCGTTAGATGTCGCATGCTTAGTCTTAGGTACTTTAGATGCGTCATGCTTGTGAGTTACATATAATTCTTTTTAAAATCTACCTTGGCAAAGAAATAGATTCGATGTTTGTTATTTTATGAGCTTTAATTGTCCGGAATTAATAGATGAACCGCATGAATGTGAGAATTGGTGGAATCCCGAGTCCCAAGAATCTCTTCATCTTGTGACATAAATTGTATATATTTTGTATTTTTCTTTATTAAATCCTAAAATCGATTTCATCAAGTCCGAGTGAACGACAACCCTACTACCACTTTCTACAACATTATTGAGTCACATCAATTTTTGGCGCGCGACGCGGACTTGTGTATAGATTTGTTTTTAGGTTTTATTCTTATTTTTTATTATTTTTGTTCCTTTTCGCGTTTTGGTATTTTCTATTTGCTTTGGATTTGGTGCGAAGCTTATGAGAAAGAAAAAGTTTTGAAAAGTAAAGCGAAGCCAAAGAAGGAAGAAGAAAGAAAATCCAAAGGAGTAAAGAAGAAAATTTTGTATATAGTGTTATTATTATTATTTTTAGAAACTGTAATTAGGTAATTATTTTTGTAATTTTTATTTTTGGACTTTATTTTTGGACTATCGGACATTATTAATTTTAAACCCTAAGGAAGGGTAATTTAAATATAAACTGCACAGGGAAGGACGACGATTACGATATCGTCTCGACCCCTGCTGTTCGTACATGACATAGGAGTCGTGGCCCGAGTCGACTTCAACGGTTCATCCCCGTATGGAACGGGAGGTAAGAATTCTAAACACCCGCGAATCCCTGTCAGTCGGGTTTTTGGATGATTTTGCGTGCATATATGTTGAGGTATTGAAAACGGCCGCTTTAAATTCCTAGTAAAGAGCAAGGACTCGGCCATACAAGATAAGGGTTTGGATTTCATCACCGTTTCTCTTCTTGCCCGCCTTTAGGAAAACCAAACCAAACACGAACCTAAGCCTAAAATTTTGACTAGAACGAGACCTATAGGTAACGAGCTTAATAGGAAAGTCGTTCAAAAAATATTGGTTACTCTTGAGCATACTTGAAGTTCATGATGGTTTCGTGAGTTGAATGCGTGACCGCGCCGCCTTGTAATGCGGTGAGGCCTTGGGTATCAAAGCTCCACGCAGCCTTCCCTCGCCTCTATTCAACTTACTTAAACCGGATTGATTCCGGAGGGGTTTGCTCGCATTGTAACGAATTCCCTTTCAAGGATTAGAAGTCGGTCTAGAAAGCAATCTAAGTGGAGCCATCATGCTTTTTGTTTGCTAGAAATCGCAGGGTTTGCTGTGGTCGAGTCACCTTGTTTGTGTTTGTGTGAATTCCCTCAGTTAGGATGTCAAACTGGTATAGCCAATACAACGAATATCCAACTGAACAATATGGACATTACTCTTTTTATGACCATAGTGTGAATAGTGGTTGGGAACGCCAATCTTTTGAAGGTTATGGGTCATACCATGGTGAGCCCAATTACTATCCACACGTGCATCAGTCTTACGAGCAAAACGATCCTCCAATTTCTTTAGAAGAGTCTCTCAAGAGTTTCAATGAGTCAACACAGAAGTTTCACTTATTTATGAAAGAGACTTATAATATTCCTTCTTAAGAGTCCGTAGAGCAGTCAACTAAGATTTCTCTAGAAGAGTCCCTCAAGCAATTCTTGAGAGTACAAATAGATTGTGGAAAAATTTGCTCAAGATAGTCTTAAATTCCAATATAGCGTTCCCAATACCACCCTTGAAAATAAGGACAATTACTTACATAATCAAGATGACGAGGATAAAATTGGTAACACTACTTGTCTAGATGAGGTTCAACCATTTTCATATTATTATAATGATGATTATGATGAGGATAGTGTTGATGAAGAATTCGAAATCGGTAGGCATAGTGATCGTGAATTTGTTACTCCAATTGAGCTTAATGATGATAATATTTCTAGTTCAAATCCAAATAATTTTAATAATTATTCACCTATTCAAAAGGATGAGGATTTGACTAGAGATACCCCGTTTTAGACGATGTAGTATTTCCTTTTGATTATGAAGCCAATGATGGTTTAGAGGAACGATTATATTTTGAGTCTAGCGATCTAAAACAATAGACTTAGAAAAAGAAAATGAACTCGTAGAGATGAGTGAGGATGTACCTGATTTAGAAGAATCAATTGACCATTTTCGGGAATCGGATGACCTTGAAATTAGGGGAAGTTGTGACTAGTCTTTCTAGAGACACCGAAAACTCTAAGTTTGGGGGTGATTATAATTCTCCATGTGCTTTAACTCTTAGAAAAGTCCCTAACTTGGGACTTGACATATGTGCCTCAACCATTTTAAAATATTATCTTCATACACTTTTTTCCCGAACCTAGTT
Source organism: Papaver armeniacum (assembly GCA_023531295.1). Lineage (NCBI taxonomy): Eukaryota > Viridiplantae > Streptophyta > Magnoliopsida > Ranunculales > Papaveraceae > Papaver > Papaver armeniacum. The sequence goes on along the minus strand of JAJJWW010016974.1, from coordinate 30,071 downwards.
GTGTCCATAAAGAAGTTCGGTTGTTAGAAACCCATCCTCTCGGTTGATGTGGTTAACCTGTGCTATGATACCACGATTGACTTTGTTTCCCCCCCCAAAAACCTTCCTTCCAATTGTGGGAACGTATAAGTTTCAGATGTGTCAATTATTAAGTTTTGAGACTAAACCTAATTACTTTAGGATATTAGGGTCGACACATTTGCTTAAGGAAGACCACCAATCTTATTGTGGTCGGCTCTGTAAGTCAAAACTGATTGACTTAGAGGATCCTCAATTATTCGGGTTATTGTTATGTGCTTCTAAGTTCTTAATCGAGTATTTCCAGACTCTACAACCCGATCTTAAGAATCCTTCTTTAAGGAAACGCAACCCATGAAAATATGTTATCTAGACCCTTTTATAGAGCCTCGAACCCGAACCACAACTAGATGTAGTTGTCTTAAACAAAAAGATAGATAAGGGTGTGTGGATATCTTCCGGTCTCATTGCAGTCTCCTCTTCTTGTGGTTAGCACTTTTTGATCCAGATGACCCGCAGATTATTCCGACTGTTGCTATATGATTCTTCGAGGTGACTAATCCTTTCCAATGTCCTGGTCAAGACTTTAAACTTAGCACTTCTTGGGAGGTAACCCATGCTCTTGCAACACGGTAATATCTTTCCTTACTCTTCAAGTGGTGACAGTTTCTCATTGTTCATGCTTTTAATTTCATCTTTAGAACATTGAGGACAATGTTAGATTTAAGTTTGGGGGTATGGGAACTGGAGAAACTTTTTGTTATTTGCAATAAATAAACTCCGTGAGCCTAGAAATTTATGCTTATTAAGGATGGCACTAACCAATCTAAGTGGATGGAAGCATTTTGGTTGAGGAGTTGAGGAACCAATCCGATTAGATGGCAACATCTAAAGAGTCTATTCATAAAAGCACGAGCTCGGTGTTAGAAATAACATGATAGTTTCACCATATTTCGTTGAGTCCTTTTCACTTCTGTTTTTATTTTGTTTTGTTCTTTGTAAACTATGTTTCTCTAAGTGATTAGGTGGGCCCACGAATCAAGTTGTTACCAATGTTAGGGTGAATTAGAGTGATTGAGATACCAAAAAAAAAAAAAAAAAAAAAAAAAAAAAAAAATTGAGACCAGACCATCGACCAACCGAATAAATTCAATAAAGTCGACCACTGGAACCCTTGTATATGCCAACAGTGTTGACCTAGAGTTAGGATTATCGACCACCGGTTCCCTTTGTATATGCCAGTGTGTTGATATTAGTCGACTAGTATCTCAGTCCATTAGGATAGGTTCATTTTGGTGGAGGTCGAAGCGATCAAGTGGCATCACACAAGTGTCATGAAAGCGCTATGGAGGAATACCTAAGTCCTAAGTGAAAGGTCAGTGAAATACCCAAGGTCGAGAAGAAGTTATAGCAACTACAGCAATTTCCCTCTCACCTATCGGAGAAAGGGAAAGAAGGGCCACCGACGGTCGAAAAGTGATAGAGGTACAAATTGGGAGCAAGGAGAACACATCACCTACATCGGAGCAGATCTGCGGAAGATGAACGTGAAAGTCTAATTGCTCTTTTAAAAGAGAACAAAGATGTGTTCGCCTGAGTTTGAAAGACATGCCGATGTCGACCCCGCGTTGCCTGTCATCGATTAGATATCCAAGAAAATTATAAACCGGTGAGGCAAAAACCACGCAAAATGGCTCCTAACGCAAAGCGAAGGTCGCAGAGGGAGATAGAAAGGATGCTTGAAGCGTCATCATCGTGATAAGACGGTACCATAAATGGCTAGCAAATATTGTTGCAAGTACAAAGAAAAATGGTAAAATAAGAGTATGTATTGATTTCACGAACTTGAATAAAGCATGTCCAAGTGATCCTTTACCTGCCTTAATCCAAGATTTGGTCGATGCCACGTCCGGATACGAACGATTATCTTTCATGGATGGTTATTCCTGTTATAATCGATACCATTATATGAAGATGATCAAGAACACACTGCATTCATTACCGATAGAGGAATCTATCGCTATGTCGTCATGCCGTTTGGTCTAAGGAATGCCGGAGCAACTTATCAACGACTGGTGAACGAAATGTTCAAAGATATGATAGGCGATACTATGGAGGTATATATCGATGACATGGTGGTAAAATATGAACAAAAGTCGTCTCATCTCCAATACTTGAAGAAAACATTCGAACGTCTGAGGCAATATGGAATCAAGTTAAACCCAGCTAAGTGCTCATTTGGGCTCACATCTGGGAAGTTTCTTGGTTACGTGATGACATGATAGACACATTTTTGTGTCCGAATTGTCCTCGCGCCGGTATTGTTGGAACTCAATTTTTGTACTAATATTGTGTTTTTATGTATTTTTAGGTATTTTTGGAAATAAAGATTGTTGGAAAATTCTGCCCGAAAAGTTGCTCTAAGACCCCTGAGGACAACTACTAAACAGACCCCTACTTTGGATAAGGGGCACCCAATTACTAAGGGGCACACTATCTGCTATTTACACCCCACAAGGCAAGTGCTAAAGGGACGCACGTACAGGATTGGGGGGAGGTCATCTTCTCCATTTGAATCTGTTTTTTTTTGGCGGGAATTTTGTAGTCTTGTCTGCACAGTTCCGGGAAAAGATTAGGAAGATTTGCTGGAGATTTTCAAGGGTCTTAACGTCTGACTATGTTTGTTACCTAATTCAACGAAGAATGACGCGTGCTGGAGCAAATAAAAAGGATCAAATCTCTTATATTCGGCAATTATCCAAAACAGGGAAGAATACATTATTTATGGAAACTGTGAGAGAATCTCGACCCTGTTTTGTTTCAATATGGAAGTTACGTGTAGGAGATAATATATCATTGAGGGCTCTATCTTTGAGAGTTTTCAAACCACTAGGACTCTTCTGGTTACGTGGAACAGGAAGGTAGTTAGACCATGAAGACATTCACGGGATTAAGTGAGATGAAGCGTGTATCGCATGCATTTAAGGGAGTCGGGCTGCAGTTTGGATTGTGAAGAAGCTATTATGCCATGAACCAACACAAACAGACACGTGATGGAGGTAAAAAAAAGAAGTTATCACCGAGAAGAGAAAGAAAATATTCTCGAGTAATTAGTGAAGATTTTTGGGGCCTGTTGTGTATAAAAGGAGGCATTTAGAGGTCGCAGAGGGGATGGAGAGATTGGGGAAAGTTTAGCGCGTCAAAAGAGTGAGAATCGAGAGTTTGGGAGAATTTTTTCGCTGCTGCATGAGCTGAAGAACACGAAGAATGGGACGAGCCTGCACGCTGTTCTTCAACAAACGTTAAGGACTCGCATATGTGGGTCGTAGTTTATAGGGAAGACTTAAAACAACAAAGATCACTTCATCTTTATCGTTTCTTTTAACACTGTTTGCCACTTATAAACGTTGCAAACACCCGATTTACATCATTTTCTCCATTTCATCATTTGTAAGCACATTTGAGCAATAAAATCATATTTTGAGCGTGTTTCCAACATGATGAGCTAGACTCCAACACTGGACGACGGAGGAAGCTGCTTTTGCACCCATGTGGTAATTCTATTTAATTCCTTTATGACTATTTGCACTATTATAATTGATTTATGATTTTTATTGATTATTTGTGAATTCGTTAGATGTCGCATGCTTAGTCTTAGGTACTTTAGATGCGTCATGCTTGTGAGTTACATATAATTCTTTTTAAAATCTACCTTGGCAAAGAAATAGATTCGATGTTTGTTATTTTATGAGCTTTAATTGTCCGGAATTAATAGATGAACCGCATGAATGTGAGAATTGGTGGAATCCCGAGTCCCAGTAACTCTCTTCATCTTGTGACATAAATTGTATATATTTTGTATTTTTCTTTATTAAATCCTAAAATCGATTTCATCAAGTCTGAGTGAACGACAACCCTACTACCACTTTCTACAACATTATTGAGTCACATCAATTTTTGGCGCCGCCGACGCGGACTTGTGTATAGATTTGTTTTTAGGTTTTATTCTTATTTTTTATTATTTTTGTTCCTTTTTACGCGTTTTGGTATTTTCTATTTGCTTTCAGATTTGGTGCGAAGCTTATGAGAAAGAAAAAGTTTTGAAAAGTAAAGCGAAGCCAAAGAAGGAAAGAAGAGAGAAAATCCAAAGGAGTAAAGAAGAAAATTTTGTATATAGTGTAATTATTATTTTTATTTTATTTTTTTAGAAACTGTAATTAGGTAATTATTTTTGTAATTTTTATTTTTGGACTTTATTTTTGGACTATCGGACATTATTAATTTTAAACCCTAAGGAAGGGTAATTTAAATATAAACTGCAGGAAGGACGACGATTACGATATCGTCTCTACCCCTGCCCGTGACATGACATAGAGTCGTGGCCCGAGTCGACTTCAACGGGTTCATCCCCGTATGGAACGGGAGGTAAGAATATTAAACACCCGCGAATCCCCGTCGTCAGCGGGTTTACTGGATGATTTTGCGTGCATATATGTTGAGGTATTGAAACGGCTACGTTTAAATTCCTAGTAAAGAGCAAGGACTCGGGCCATACAAGATAAGGGTTTGATTTCATCACCGTTCCTCTTCTTGCCCGCCTTAGGAAAACCAAACCAAACACGAACCTAAGCCTAAAATTTTGACTAGAACGAGACCTATAGGGTAACGAGCTTAATAGGAAAGTCGTTCAAAATATTGGTTACTCTTTGAGCATACTTCAAGTTCATGATGGTTTCGCCTGCGTGACTAACGCCTTGTAATGCTGAGGCCTTGGGTATCAAAGCTCCACGCAGCCTTCCTCGCCTCTATTCAACTTACTTAAACTCGGATTGATTCCGAGGGGTTTGCTCAAGCATTGTAACGAATTCCTTTCGAAGGATTAGAAGTCGGTCTAGAAAGCAATCTAAGTGGAGCCATCATGCTTTTTGTTTGCTAGAAATCAGTAGGTTTGCTGTGGTCGAGTCAGCCTTGTTTGTGTTTGTGTAGAATTCCTGCGCTTAGGATGTCAAACCTGGTATAGCCAATACAACTAATATCCAACTGAACAATATGGACATTACTCTTTTTATGACCATAGTGTGAATAGTGGTTGGGAACGCCAATCTTTTGAAGGTTATGGGTCATACCATGGTGAGCCCAATTACTATCCACACGTGCATCAGTCTTACGAGCAAAACGATCCTCCAATTTCTTTAGAAGAGTCTATCAAGAGTTTCAATGAGTCAACACGTGTTTCACTTATTTATGAAAGAGACTTATAATATTCCGTTCCAGAAGAGTCCGTAGAGCAGTCAACTAAGATTTCTCTAAGAGTCCCTCAAGCAATTTACCGAGAGTACAAATAGGATCAGGAAAAATTTGCTCAAGATAGTCTTAAATTCCAATATAGCGTTCCCAATACCACCCTTTGAAAATAAGGACAAATTCTTACATAATCAAGATGACGAGGATAAAATTGGTAACACTACTTGTCTAGATGAGGTTCAACCATTTTCATATTATTATAATGATGATTATGATGAGGATAAGTTTTGATGAAGAATTCAAATCGTAGGCATAGTGATCGTGAATTTGTTACTCCAATTGAGCTTAATGATGATAATATTTCTAGTTCAAATCCAAATAATTTTAATAATTATTCACCTATTCAAAAGGATGAGGATTTGACTAGAGATACCCCGTTTTAGACGATGTAGTATTTCCTTTTGATTATGAAGCCAATGATGGTTTAGAGGAACGATTATATTTTGAGTCTAGCGATCTAGAAACAATAGACTTAGAAAAAGAAAATGAACTCGTAGAGATGAGTGAGGATGTACCTGATTTAGAAGAATCAATTGACCATTTTCAGAATCGATGACCTTGAAATTAGGAAGTTGTGACTAGTCTTTCTAGAGACACCGAAAAACTCTAAGTTTGGGGGTGATTATAATTCTCCATGTGCTTTAACTCTTAGAAAAGTCCCTAACTTGGGACTTGACATATGTGCCTCAACCATTTTAAAATATTATCTTCATACACTTTTTCCCGAACCTAGTTGTGTCCATAAAGAAGTTCATTGTTAGAAACCCATCCTCTCTGGTTGATGTGGTTAACCTGTGCTATGATACCACGATTGACTTTGTTTTCCCACCAAAACCTTCCTTCCAATTGTGGGAACGTATAAGTTTCGTATGTGTCAATTATTAAGTTTTGAGACTAAACCTAATTACTTTAGGATATTAGGGTTCCACACATTTGCTTAAGGAAGACCACCAATCTTATTGTGGTCGCTTTGTAAGTCAAAACCGATTGACTTAGAGGATCCTCAATTATTCAAAGTTATTGTTATGTGCTTCTAAGTTCTTAACCGAGTATTTCCGACTCTACAACCCGATCTTAAGAATCCTTCTTTTAAGGAAACGCAACCCATGAAAATATGTTATCTAGACCCTTTATAGAGCTCGAACCCAACCACAACTAGATGTAGTTGTCTTAAACAAAAAGATAGATAAGGGTGTGTTGGATATCTTCCCGGTCTGTCACAGCCTCCTCTTCTTGTGGTTAGCACTTTTGATCCGTATGACCCGCAGTTATTCCGATCGTTGCTATATGATTCTTCGAGGTGACTAATCCTTTCCAATGTCCGGGCAAGACTTTAAACTTAGCACTTCTTGGGAGGTAACCCATGCTCTTGCAACACGGTAATATCTTTCCTTACTCTTCAAGTGGTGACAAGCCATTGTTCATGCTTTTAATTTCATCTTTAGAACATTGAGGACAATGTTAGATTTAAGTTTGGGGGTATGGGAACCGGAGAAACTTTTTGTTATTTGCAAAAATAAACTCCAGAGCCTAGAAATTTATGCTTATTAAGGATGGCACTAACCAATCTAAGTGGATGGAAGCATTTTGGTTGTAGGAGTTGAGGAACCAATCTGATTAGATGGCAACATCTAAAGAGTCTATTCATAAAAGCACAGAGCTCGTGTGTGTTAGAAATAACATGATAGTTTCACCATATTTCATTGAGTCCTTTTCACTGCTTTTTATTTTGTTTTGTTCTTTGTAAACTATGTTTCTCTAAGTGATTAGGTGGGCCCACGAATCAAGTTGTTACCAATGTTAGGGTGAATTAGAGTGATTGAGATACCAAAAAAAAAAAAAAAAAAAAAAAAAAAAAAAAAAATTGAGACCAGACCATCTGACCAACCGGAATAAATTCAATAAAGTCGACCACTTGAACCCTTGTATATGCCGCAGTGTTGACCTAGAGTTAGGATTATCGACCACGTTCCCTTGTATATGCCGGTGTGTTGATATTAGTCGACTAGTATCTCACCATTAGGATAGGTTCATTTTGGTGGAGGCCTTCGAACCCAGGATACGGGAAACACCTCACTTAGTAAACATCAAAACCATCTATGTTTTTCTCTATATCCATCTTCTTAATCTATCCATGTGATTAGTTTTGACTCATGAAAATTGATGTCCATAGTGCGACTATCTGAGTAGAGCTCTGTGACTTATATATGAATTTTAGTATGCTTGAGTGCAAACTCGTGTACAACAATTGGAATTTCGCATCGGGTACTTCCTCCTATAGTCAATAAGTATGCCAACCAAGGAGATTCTTTAGTGCCTTCCAAGGTTCTCCGTAGATAGCTAGGTCCGGAGTAAAGGTTTTGTGGGTACACCTCTGTAAACCCTCCGAGACAACACTCCGCCACTAGGGCCACCTAGGGGTTCAAATGATTTTTATTTTCTAGAATAAATTTGCTCGAGGACTAGCAAATAATAAGTTTGGGGGTATTTGATAGACACATTTTTTGTGTCCGAATTGTCCTCGGGCTTTAGTATTGTTGGAACTCGATTTTTGTACTAATATTGTGTTTTTATGTATTTTTAGGTATGGAAATAAAGATTGCTTTGGAAAATTCGCTCGAAAAGTTGCTCGGAAGACCCCTGAGGACAACTACTAAACGGACCCCTACTTTGGATAAGGGGCACCCAATTACTAAGGGGCACACTAGCTGCTATTTACACCCCACAAGGCAAGTGCTAAAGGGACGCACGTACAGATTAGGGAGGTCATCTTCTCCATTTGAATCTCTGTTTTTTTTTAAGGAATTTTGTAGTCTTGTCTCACAGCTCCGGAAAAGATTAGGAAGATTTGCTGAGATTTTCAAGGGTCTTAACGTCAATATGTTTGTTACCTAATTCAACGAAGAATGACGCGTCTTTGGAGCAAATAAAAAGGATCAAATCTTCTTATATTCGGCAATTATCCAAAACAGGGGAAGAATACATTATTTATGGAAACTGAGAGAATCTCGACTGTTTTTGTTTCAATATGGAAGTTACGTGTAGGAGATAATATATCATTGAGGGCTCTATCTTTGGAGAGTTTTCAAACCACTAGGACTCTTCGGTTTACGTGGAACAGAAGGTAGTTAGACCATGAAGACATTCACGGATTAAGTGAGATGAAGCGTGTATCACATGCATTTAAGGGAGTCGGGATGCGTTTGGATTGTGAAGAAGCTATTATGCCATGAACCAACACAAACAGACACGTAATGGAGGTAAAAAAAAAAAGAAGTTATCACCGAGAAGAGAAAGAAAATATTCTCGAGTAATTAGTGAAGATTTTGGGACCTGTTGTGTATAAAAGGAGGCATTTGGAGGTCGCAGAGGGGATGGAGAGATTGGGAAAGTTTAGCGCGTCAAAAGAGTGAGAATCGAGAGTTTGGGAGAATTGTTTTCTCGTCGCATGAGAGTCAAGAACACGAAGAATGATGTCTGCACGCTCGTTCTTCAACAAATGTAAGGACTCGCATTTGTGGGTCGTAGTTTATAGGGCAGACTTAAAACAACAACAGCACTTCATCTTTATCGTTCTTTGTAACAGAGGTTTGCCACTTATAAACGTTGCAAACACCCGATTTACATCATTTTCTCCATTTCATCATTTGTAAGCACCTTTGAGCAATAAAATCATATTTTGAGCGTGTTTCCAACATGATGAGCTAGACTCCAACACTGGGACGACGGAGGAAGTTGTTTTGCACCCATGTGGTAATTCTATTTAATTCCTTTATGACTATTTGCACTATTATAATTGATTTATGATTTTTATTGATTATTTGTGAATTCGTTAGATGTCGCATGCTTAGTCTTAGGTACTTTAGATGCGTCATGCTTGTGAGTTACATATAATTCTTTTTAAAATCTACCTTGGCAAAGAAATAGAGTCGATGTTTGTTATTTTATGAGCTTTAATTTTTCGGAATTAATAGATGAACCGCATGAATGTGAGAATTGGTGGAATCCCGAGTCCCAAGAATCCTCTTCATCTTGTGACATAAATTGTATATATTTTGTATTTTTCTTTATTAAATCCTAAAATCGATTTCATCAAGTCCGAGTGAACGACAACCCTACTACCACTTTCTACAACATTATTGAGTCACATCAATTTTTGTGAATTGAAGCAAATCCAGAGAGATCGTGAGATACTCGATATGCCATCACCAAAAAGCAAAAAAGAAGTGCAAAAGCTTACCGGAAGGTTGGCCGCTCTCAATCGATTCATATCTCGATCTTCAGATAAGTTCAAACCATTTTGCCAAGTCTTAAAAAAGTAGGAAAGTTTTGGATGGAGCAAAGATTGTGAGCGCGCTTTTAGCGAAATCAAAGGTATTTGACCTCACCTCCAACCTCCTTACAAGTCCAAGAACGGGTCAAACCATTTATATATATCTTGTCAACAAGCAATTACGCAGATAAGTGCGGTTTTATTCGTGTGAGAACCTTATGAGAAACATGTCTACTTCTTAGTAAATCCCTAACGGAGGCGGAGACAAGGTACTCAAAAGTTGAGAAGATAGCACCGGCGCTAGTACACGCGGCAAAACGTCCGAAACCTTACTTCTGAGGAGGATTCGACCAATTGTGGTATACACAAAAGTATCACCCATTACGAAAAGTGCTCGCTGAAGCAGATGATTCAAGTAGACTTGCTGCATGGGAAACCTACCTCGGCGCTTACGGGATCACCTATGAGCCAAGAACATCCGAGAAAGGACATGCACCGGGCGTCATTAATGGCGATTTTCCCGTAGATGATATGTCGACCATCGACGATGAAATCCTACAAGGAGTGGAAGGAAATCTCTGTCGTTACCGTGGGAATATTCTAAAATAGGCAAAACATTCTCGAGCGAGAGAGGTGTACCGTCTAATTTCGTGTATCCAACGAGTTACCTAAGATAGTGAGAAACTATGGAAGTTATACACCGACGGATCCGCGAACACCAACGGAGCTGGAGTTGGATGTTTATTGGTCTCTCCCGACGGATTGCGGATGGACAAGGCTATCCGGCTAGGATTCACAAATTTTCCAACAATCAAGCCGAATACGAAGCGGCAATATCCGGGGCTTAAAACCGCACTACATCCGGGGGCGCGAAGAGTGAAACGATAACCGACTCAATGATTGTGGCACATCAATTTACGGGTTCATATAAAACGAAGAATAAAAAATTAGTTTCTTACCTAAAATGTTTAACTGAATTAGCAAAAGAAGTTCGACGTTTTCAAAGATCGAGCAAAAAACCGAGAGAGAGAGAATAGACATGCCGATTCACTTGCATACCTATCGTCACATTGTGGGAATCGATACCACAAGGTATATTGTCGTCGAATTCCAGGAATTTCCAAGCATTCAGGATGGTTCTTCTACAACAAATCTTATATGTAACAATGAAGTTGGCGGGACTCTACAAGATAATTCCCTGGAAGAAGAAGAAAGTGATCCGATGGATATCGAAGACTGGAGATTGCCATATATTCGTTACCTTCAAACCCAAGATCTTCCGTGGTTAAATATCAAGTGGAAAAATATCAAAAAGTGCATGGAGGTACATATTGATCGAAGGAGAACTCTATAAAAAACCAATTGCAATGGAGCCATATTTGCGTTGTGTCACCTCCCAGCATGAAGGAAAACAATTGATGACCGAAGCACATGAGGGATGTTGCGGAAATCATTCAAGTGGAAGGAGTTTAGCACACAAACTCTTATCACAAGGATACTTTTGGCCTTACATGAAAAGGGATGCAAAGGAATACACCAAGAAATGTGTATCATGTCAACTTCATGGTCCCCTTCTAAAAAGGCCAGCAAATGAGTTGCACCCTGTTATGAGCCCTTGGCCCTTCAGTATGTGGGGATTGGATATCGTAGGTCCATTTCCTACTGCGCCTGGGGGCGTCAAGTATTTGTTGGTGGCAACTGACTATTTTACCAAATGGGTAGAAGCGGTAGCTTTGGTACGAACGGAAGCAGTACATGTCCGAAGATTTATTTGGGAAAACATAATATGCAGGTTCGGCGTACACAAATACCATAGTATCCGACAACGGAAGCAGTTCGATTCGAAACAATCAAGTCTCTCGTGAAGGATTACACATCAAGCACAATTTCTCCACTCCATATTATGCACAAAGTAACGGACAAGTCAAGCAACAAATCGAGTGATCCCGGACAATCTTAAACGAACTCGGGATAAATCTAAAGGGAGGTGGGCAGAATTCTTACCAGGAGTCTTGTGGGCATACAGTAACAACACCAAGACGCTCGACAGATTTGCACCATTTACATTAGCTTACGGGAGTGGGAAGCTCTAGCTCCCGTGGAACCGCTTGTCCCAACAACAAAAACTAGCCGAACGTTCGGGGAAAAATTCTGGAGATCCTAGCAAGAGATAAAGAACTCCTAGAAGATGTTCGAGAAGAAGCATCTAGAAGGTTGGCCATTTATCAACAATCCATGAAGTTTCAATACAACAAGAAAGTTCGAGAACGGGTATTTCATCCGGAGAACGGGTGTTACGCAAGACTAGGCCTAGCACACTTGATCCTAACATTGGAAAGTTGAATGCTAATTGGGAGGGCCCTTACCTCATTGACAGCACTGTCCACGGCGGAGAGCATACGGCTAAAAATTCAATGGCGACGAAGAGCCAAAACCATGGAATTCTTTCAATTTGAATAAATTCTATCATTAATGTAATAATCATTTTCCAAAAATAAATGATTTTTATTTACGCTTAAGGATTGGACCAATATGTGTGGATATCCGTATCGAGAAGGTCGAGCATGGCAATGACAATACGATATTCATATTCTCAAATTAGGAGAGGCATATCCTATGAGGTAAACCTAAACGATTGCTTATTTTGTTTTCAATAATTGTATTTCGTCGTCATATAATAAACATACAAGTGCACAAACATGATGCATACACTTCGATACTATCCAAAGTTGTTTAATAATAACGCTCGCGTAGCTAAAATCGGACATAAACTTCGGGCATACTATCCGAGTTGTTAGGAAATAACTCTCGCACAGCTAGCACCGATCCTAACTTGGCTTTGATTAGAGGAAATATTTCTTGCATGGTCTTAGTCAATACTTGCGCAAATTTGCGAGCAAGCTAAACCGGTTTAGCGCGATCTCAAAAATAGTAAGGACCTTGTTCCATGGGCAATGGAATCCCCCTCAGGGCAATGAGAACCAAAAATTATTTGGCTTTGATTAGAGGGAATAATGCAAGATTATCTCTTGCACGGTCTTAGCCGTTACATTTACGCGTTTTGGCGATAAAGTTGAGCCTTTATCGGTTTAGCGCGATCTCAAAAATAGTAAGGACCTTGTTCCATGGGCAATGGAATCCCCCTCAGGGTGACGAGAGTAAAAAAAAAAAAAAAATAATAATAATATATATATATATATATATATATATATATATATATTTGAAATGGCGAGGGTTTGTATAATAAAATTATATTATTCAATGCCTAACATTCAAAAAAAAAAAAAAAAAGAGAAAAGAAAAACAACTCACTAATGGAAATCCCTAAAGAAAATGGAAACACAAAAAACAAATACTACTTCCAAAGCTAAGTTGGAATGAAATCATCATCAACGGTATTCTCCTTCAGTAGCTCGGAAGTTTTCAAGCTCAAAATCCTTCAGACCTATTATAGACTTGAGACATTCGATTTCGTGGTCTATGTTGACAAGAGCCGCCTTGATCACCCTCTCACGGTCAGCGGTAACAGCTCTCTGGATTTGATTAGCACGCTCCATAGATGCCATCAAAGCGTAACATGTTTTGGAAACAGATTCCCATCATTTCTTCTGGGTCAAAGATATGGGAAAACGCAACACGATCCCTTGGCAAGAGACAAAAGGCCATACCCTTGGCAACGTCAGAGTTATATATTTCTGATTCATCCTCCGTGATTGGTACACCGTTTCGCTTTGTGGGCATCACCATGAATTCTGGACGCATATCATCTGGAGTCACTCCTTTGAAGATATCTCAAAGGCCTGATTGGAGAACTGGGAGTAAGTGGGCGAGCCGGTGATCATTGAAGGATCGGCTGAAGTGCCAGTGAGGCACCATTGAAGGGTCCGATGGAAGAAGGAAATAATTCCACAGGAGTTATTGGCAATTTTTGCTTCATGGGACCGTTGTAAGAAGGAAACAATTCCATGGGTGTCAACGGTAATGGCTTCACAATTTCATTTGGAGGAAGGAATTGATTCCGCAGGTGATGGTTTGGGTCTCCTCACTAGAATCTTCTTACATTGTCGTTTGGCTTCACTAGGCAAATTCAACAAAGACGAAACTCGTTCTCCTTAGCCATCTGTTGAGACACTATACAGAGGTTAGAAATAAAAGATATTAAATATAACTATCTTGTCATTACTTCATGATGGAGCAATTCTATAAAAATCATAGTGATACAGTACATGGAGGACAACATCTCTACGGCATACTCTATGGAGACAGTGACTTAAAGGGTGAAATAAGGTCATCATGAAGTGACAAAGAAAGGAAAAACAAATAAATATTAACTATTCGTACCTTTGGTTGTTATCGAAAGAGGGATTAACAAGAATAAAAAAATAAAGAGTTTCTGAAAGGGAAGAAGAAAAAGAAAAGTAAAATGCAAGATGCTTCGAATGGTGAAGAATCATCATTATTTATATGCAAAGAGGGGTCAAAATATTACGAAAATCGAGAGAAATGGGGAGAAAAAATACAAAGGATCCTTATCAATTTTCTTTCGTATATCTTGTTCTCACCAGTCAACTGTTTTAGTTGGAGTAAGCAGCTGGTCACAAGGAAGTGAATGATATTTGACGCCGGCGCGAGAAAAGTTAGTTGCTGCACCGACAAAAAAAAAAAAAAAACAACGTGAATACATTTCTAACTTTGGCAGCATAGCTTGGGGGCATCAAGACATCAAATGCGAAATGGCTAATCCAAGATATTTTTCTTAATCCACCAACAAGTTGGGAATTAAGAGGGGGCGATGTTTGGACCATATACATTTGGGCTAAACAACTCTTCAACTCATTCATATTAAGTGGGTTAGACAATTCTTGATCTATTCATATGGAGTGGTCTTAACAACTCTTGACCCAAATAAAGAATTTGTTGTTTTATGGATTAATTTCTAAGCCCACCTAAGATACTGACCTAGTTTGTTAGCTTCTAAAGACCAGGGTAAGCATTGAGAACCTGGAAGTTGTTGATCCCAAGATAAAGGAGGAATCAGTTAGAGACCAGGTAAACATTCAAACCTGGAGGTTGTTAATCCCTAGAAAAAGTAGGGATTAGTTAAAGACCAAGTATGTTCCATACCCCAGGTTACAGATCCTCATAAAAAGGGGGAAAACAGAAGAAGACCAGGTATAACTTGGAAGTTATAAATCCTAAAAATAAGGAAATTAGTTTTGACCGGGGTGAACCTGAATACATTTGGTCTAGATACATAGTCAAAATGTATCTAGATGTAAATCAAGTTGGATGCAATTCCCCTACTACCTATAAATAGAGGTGGAATTTCAACATTAAAGGTACACAATTCTAATCCTTTTCTCTCCACTAAAACCTGTTTAGAGCTCCTTACTCATTGAGGCATCGGAGTGTCCTTGCAGATACACCCACTTCTATTCTTCAAGAATATTAAGTAGTCAAGAGCATTGAAGAACTGAGAAGGAATTCTATATCAACAAGCACATATCACGAGGAAAACGTGGATCATCTCAACGGTCTACATAACATTCATCAAAGATAAATCTTCCGTCATCCGACGGACAAGATTACATCATTTCTGTACAAATCTCGAGGATTGTTGTAGGAATATTTTTGCTACAACAAAACCCTAACCTCCAAATCAGACCCATATTACCAACTACAACCTGATTCTTCTTTGAACACATCTTTTCATAAACAACACCTAAATTCAACTCCGCAAACACTACCGAACCTCGAACCCATCTCGGTAACACTCTAGTTCTTCTCGATTCAGTTTCTGAAATCATCAAAACCCTTTATAGTTGATTTCTGACATCAACAACATCTGCAAACCCAATTAATCTCAGATCAAGTCTCAGACCACCATTCTCTCAACAAAACCTATTTCCCATTCCTGAGACACCACCAGTATCTTCATATTCATCGCCTACACATTCAACAAACCCATCTAGTTCTTGACAGCAAACCCATATAAACCTTGAGCTCAAATCTAACTGAACCGTACTCCAATCCTTCTTCTCTCTTACCGATTCTTCCATAATTTCCCACAGTCTTCATTACAGATTCATGACAGCCGTTCTCATTACAGATTCCTTTTCTCTGAATTTCAGGTAATGGTAATAATGAAGAGAAATTGATTTAGGGTTATAACCAGGTGGATTTAGGATTTATCCAGGACACCCACTCATCGATAAGGGTCACAACACAAATGGCAACCCCTTAGTGATTTCCATTCAACCGTCGATCCTGCGAGACTGACAGTTCAGTTCGATTCCGCAACTCTGATACGCTTCAAAATCTCGCAGCTTCTTCATATGAAATCAGAATGACCTCACTCTTTCACCGTTGGCTTCGTCTTTTCGTCATCTTCAAGATGAGGATAAGAAATATAGGATTTGAGCGAGTACCACTTCTTTTTGCTCCAATGACTCCAAAACACCTATAAGACTCAAAATGACCGTAAAATACATAATTTACAAGAAAAATAACAAAGAAAGCATAAAAAATTGATATTAAATAAAGGCGTTTAAGACACCTATCAAATTCCCCCACACTTAGACTTTGCTAGTCCTCGAGAAAATCAAACAAAACAATTCTAAAACATACATACAACTCCGTGTCGTCGAGGCTACGATTACTCTTAGCATAAATAACAAGCCTTTAAACCTCTAGGTGTCCCTAGTGGATGAGTTATAGTCTCATGAAGGTTTACAAGAGGTCTACCTACAAAACCTATATTTCCAACTTAATAGTTCTCCGAAATAATAGCATCCAACGCGCTAAGAAGACATAGAGATTCTGCACACTAGTCATAAGAAGTTAGACACATATATGAACACAATCTCATCCTTAAAATTTCAGAGAGAATTAACCATCATTATCGAAAGAAATTCGGATTCAGAGTGATCGAAAGTCTCGACTCTGCCTCACAAAAGGTTTTATGAAGTTGCTCTCAATAATAAACAACTTTTTTATGGGTCACACGTGTGTCCAGTTAGGAATGAAGAGAGAATCATGCGACACGTTGAATGGTAGGAAGGCAAAGCCCTCTGAATCTTTTTTTGAAAACATACATCTTTTATTCATTTTGAAAACCCATTTTTATGATGATCTATAAGAAAGGAAATCAACCACTTAACGAAGGTGGGAATATGCTTACTTACCTCGTTATCCGTTCGACTTGCAGCTAGCACCACTCTTACAACATCCATAGAAACGTCTTCGGTCTTCAATCGGTGTCTTCATCTTCGTCTCCGGTCTTCAACTCTTGATGATAACTCTTGAACTTCGTAGAATCTTGACAATGTAACTCTTTTCCTCTAATTCCTTGTTCCTTGAAACTTCATTGTAGATATTCCTTCTTCCATTGGCTTTATTGAAAGAATACAAAACTAAAAACGAACTATACAAACCCAAAATATGACACAATGAATTTTTCTTGCCTCAATTTCTTTTTTTTTTTTCCTTTTTTTTTTTTTTTTTTTTTTGAGACAAGAAAAATTAAAAAATTAAAAAAATACAAAAATGAAAACAAAAACACAATAAAATAACAAAACTAATGATGAACCTAACAAAATTTTCTCTTGTTTCTTTTTTTTTTTTTTTACTTTTTTTTCAATTTTTTTTTCACAAGAGAAAATGAAATACAAATAAAATAAAAATGTAAGTACAAAGGCCATGGTATAAGTACTTTACCGCTTGATTCTTGACAACTTGTATGTCTTGATATCATAAACTTCTCGAAATCTCATCTTGATAATATTCGCTCTTGTACAATAGTCCTCAACTTGTAAAAAAAATAAAATTCTGCTCCTTGTTTTGTTGCTTTACTTGAATCTGAAATCTGCTCATTTCTGTAGTATTGCTTGTAAACCTTGAATCTTTTCAACTTTCCTTCGAATTTGTGATGCTCCTCTTGTTGATGATGATGGTGTTTCTATGGACCTGTTGGTGTAGATAGATAAAGTGGATGGTGCTAACTGCGAACAAGATTACAAGTGGTATGTAAGTTAGCAATTCGATGTCACCATCGTGATTGATAAAATAGCACTCAAGAGATCAAATTAGTGCTTCTATTGGTGGGAGGTTGGGTAGCTGACCATTCTACCCGGAATTAACGTACGGTGACACACACTCTAAAAGCACATATTTCAACAGGTACAAAGAATTGAAGGTCAGTGCCTCTCATGATGTAACATGGGTAGTCTCCACTATAGGGGACCACTACTCTAATACCCAATTCAGTCTGTACCTCATTTGCCACTGGCATGGTTAAATCCACCTTTAACTCTCATACAAGTAAGAAAACCGATCATGTTCCCTGTCATCTCTAAGTTCAGTCACTCTTATGAGAATCTCGATGTAATCTTAATGACATGTATACTATGTGACTCTAAACTAACTACAAGTTGGAGTTTTTTATTCACTATTTTACATAAAAGTTTGAAAAATTTGAAAAATTTACAATGCAAATGCTTAACCACTCCCCCACACTTAAACTTTACATTGTCCTCAATGTAAATTGAATCATCCAAAGAAAGTCAAGGTGGGAAATACTACATGATATGCGACAAGAAATCAGAAAAATAAATACAAGACAAGAAAAAGATAAAACAAGACAAGAAATACTCATCGTATGGGTTGCCTCCAATGCAGCGCTTGGTTTAAAGTCGTCAGACCGACTTGCAAGATCGATTCCCCATACACCAATAATCTGAAAAGTTGAGGATCCTTCCATAGAATCTGTTTTGCAAACACTAGCTTCACACAAATATTAGTAATATAAAACAGAAACGAATCTATTGACCGATAAAAGCTTCCCCACACTTATTCTTGTCCACACTTGGAAGTGTATAAAGAATATAGAAGTTGGGTACTTCCACGGTTTCTTGTTTCAAAACCTGCATAATATGAGAATCAAGTGTTTCTAATGGCGGAGATCGAGAAACAAAGTCATTCATCAATATTCTCAAGCACATATATTCAAACCAATAAGAGGTAAAGGAAAAGAATCAACATGCAAAGGGTTAGACAAACCTATCACAATCTCTTGTATTACATGAATCATCTTCATCCTTGAAAACTCAAGTGAATTATTCACCTCTTGTATATCGTGGTCTCTATCAAACCTTGCAACCATTCATCATCCGTTTCTGCCTTAACCAAAGTCTCGACATAAACATCATCATTACAATCATTTGCAAGCTCAA
This sequence comes from Papaver armeniacum, assembly GCA_023531295.1. Taxonomy (NCBI): domain Eukaryota; kingdom Viridiplantae; phylum Streptophyta; class Magnoliopsida; order Ranunculales; family Papaveraceae; genus Papaver; species Papaver armeniacum. Next base: position 11,246 of record JAJJWW010016974.1, on the reverse strand, counting down.
TTGGGTCTTCCACAATATTGGTCATAATTGTCATATTCTCAACATACTCCTTTTCATTATACTCAAACATTGTTGCAAGGAAGTTTTGTAACACACTAGTTTCATCATACTCATGTACCTTTTGAATAGGTGTTTGATCATTATAAAGATCAAGGGTTGAGTCAACTACACTAATGTCATAAAATATCTCCAAAGGTTGGTTCTTTTCAACACAATCATCTTTATTTTCAGACTCACCATAATAAGAATCTTCATCGGTTTCGTAACCTTTATCCCGACGTCATTTAAGTTCCATATGAATGGTCCTACTAATTTATGCGACAAGCTCTTCCGAGTCTCCATCATCTTCTAACTTGTATAATTTCGGTACAAGTTTCCTGACGTTCACACGCTTACCACCGTTGACTACAATAGGTTCTCCTTCCCATGACTCTTCCCTTTGAATGGGTGAATGATCATAACTACGATCCTGCGTCGGGTAAGAAAAAGTGTTGCAGAAATTGGTTTGTGCTACGTTCTCTCTATCAAGGTCAAGTTGGTCTAATCTTTGTCGCATGTCTTGCAATCCATTCATAATCTGCATACAACTCAAATGAAGCCAATTAGAAGTAGCATTATCCCACCTTGGTGCTTGAATTATATACCCACTACAAGATTGTTTTTGGTATGTACGAAAATCACCATAGCTCTTGGATATTGATTATAACCAATAAATTGGTTCCGATCGTATCCCATAGATGGTGGGCAATCGTCATAAAGTTGAGGAGGTTGAAACCGTATTCATTGATCCAAATATGCTCATTCGATGTGACAATAAGTACCCGAAACAAGAGTTCTCAAAACTATGTCAAAACCAAAATAAGAAAACTAAAAAAAAAAAAAAAAACCAAAAACAAGTGACAACCGCTGCCTCCCTGGCAGTGGCGCCAAAATTTGATCACTGTCTTAGGCGTCAAAATAATTACACTTTCTTACTACTCAAAATATATAATGAAGCAAGGGCAAGAAAAGATCGTTCCCACAGAGAGGACTAGGTTGTCAATATGTTTCGGTATCTTATAAGTAACACGTGGGTTTTCTGATTTTTTATAAACTAAAATAAATAAAAGCAAATAAAGAAATACACACGCAAATCAAGGATGTGCAAATATTGGATAAAGGTTTCATCTTAAATTGTAAACAAGTTTTTGAATATATGAATAGAAATTGTATTTAATCTCGCTATTATCAAAAGCCCTAAAATACCTTATTGAAAGAATACTCCGTAAATTTCCTAAGTCATCAACACACACATTAGAGTTGCGTATGTGAATTATACCTAAAGAATAACCTAACACCTTGCGTTAATCAAGTTCAATTCTCTGAGCATTAAGTTTCGTAAATAGGCTAATCAATGCAATTGTCATACACCGCGCATGACAATTGGACAATGGTCAATTTCTACATATGACTACAAGGATGTATCACTACAAACCATAATCATATCATGCTACTCGTATTCAAGGTTATCGCTCAATGATGAACCCTAAAATAGCTATAGATATGGATGGGAGTTCAATCAATTCTAGACTTAACTAAACAAACATTCAATCATATTGCAATACGTCAATCATGCAATTATTATACGCAAAAGAAATCAAAAGATAATATTGAGAGAAAACTAATTCATAAAATCAATAACTTGGTAAAATCCAACTACATCTTCAACCAATAGTAAAAACTTAGTTACATTTGTGTTTTTGAAATCATCATAGAAAGCAAAGAAGAACTATCATGTGAAACCCTAGAAAACAAGTAGAAGCCTCCTAATGGAGATATATCCCCAGTGTTTAGATAAAGACTTTTCTATTTATATGTTTCTTCAATTCAAAAGGATACTCTTTCCAAAAGTAGGTCAAGTCTTCTCAAAACCCATCTCCAAGTGGTCCACCAAGCCCATTTGTCAGAAATACCCATGTGTAAATCTCTGCCAAATTCGTCGCCGGAATTCTGTTGTTGTCGACCGGAACCCGGTCACCGTCGGGTACCTGAGAACTGCCGTCGATGGAATATTCCGTAATAGCTCTGTTATATTTAACTGTCAGACTAACGGTCTTTGTCAGTCAACTGGAAGTCAAGGAAGAGAAATTCAGACACCAAATCAGCATCTTACTCGGCTAACTGGTCTTACTCAGCTGAGCTGGACTGGTCATCCAATCGAGTTGACTCGCCAGAGTAAAAACTGGCCGTAGTCTCCCCTATTTTCTGGGCATTTCTCAGGCCAATTTCAGGCCTATATCTTCATTCTTGAATACCCTAACATACATCTAATATTCATTCTCTTCCATTTCTGTTGCTTCAATAGATCAAGCCTCCTAAATTCATTCCACACATCCACTCAAGCCATAATTTCACTCTTGCAAAGACCATTATTCATCGCAACCATCTCGTGCCACTCCACCAAGACAAAGAACAACATCCACAAAGAAACAACCACCATTCATAATTCCACCACCTCAACCACTTTTGTTGTTCCGCAACCTAACTCACAACCCAATAGCGAACTAACTCAAAGCATTTGTCCACTTGTACTTAGTCCCATCGATTGCCACAAACCCATTTATAGCATCAACATTTCAGCTACGGTACAGTCCACTCTGGACCTCATACATTCACTTTCATTGTCTTGCTCACTTTCCGTAACACTCAACAGCATCACCCCAAAGCCATTTTAGTTCAGCTCTATTCTAGCTTTCGCGTTCTTCAATATTTTAACCACTAGCAGCTTTTTCACTGCAGGACCAACTCCACTTCCACTGCTTCTCTCGCACACAACTCCAACAAGACCAAGTAATATCGCCTTGAGCCATTCTTCATATCCCGCCAACACTCCATCCTCGTAACTCCAACTACCGTAATGACCAGCAAACAGAGCCAGCACATTCGAGACTCTCGTAATTCACCAAATTCTTTTACTTCTTATTGCCTTAGTTCAGCCGCAGTTTATTATGCAATTCCCATTTCCCGTGGCACAAACTCCAGCCTTCGTTGCCTTCCACCGCAATACCCATTGGACAAGCAAAGAACCTACCCACTTCAGCTCACTAACAATTTAATCAACATCACGCACGACTTAATCCTCCTTGAACCATTCTCGCATTATGTCTAAAGGCCAACACCAATTCCATTTATCCACTATCGTCTTCACTAACCGGCTTTCTTCCTGGGGCCTCCTCCATCCTTGAGCTAAACTCTCATTTGTTGTCCGCAACAACACATAATCTCAAGCACAAAGCAAGTACCCATTGCATTACCACCTAACTCGGCTGCATCATTTCCTTGCCTTCAACTCAATAGTACCTCCATCTTCATCTCAGGTTCAAATGCATTTTATCTCCTTAACTCCATCACCACCGCAGCCTCAAAATGTGGTGCATTTTCACTGAGTCTCCACCATTAATACCACTGCAATCCTCTCGTAGCTTCGTATCTCACTGTAAATTTCCATTACTGGTTCTAGCCCATCACTACATGTAAACAGACCAACTCCATCTTCAACCAACAAAATACTATAGAATCACCAATAACCATCTCTCAGTCACAAACCGAAGTTTTCTTCATCCGCATTTCATAAATTCAAAATAAACCCTAACCTCCAAAATGAGACCCATATTACTACCGCAACCGATTCTTCAACACATCTTTTCATAAACATCACCGAAATTCAACTCGCAAACACTACCAGTAACTCGAACCCATCTCAAGAAACAATCTAGTTCTTCTCGATTCAGTTTATGATCATCAAACCATTTATACTGCATTTCGACATCAACAACATCCGTAAACCCAATTAATCTCGGATCAAGTCTCACACCACCATTCTCTCAACAAAACCCATTTCGATGTTCCCGAGACACCACCAAGTATCTCTCATATTCATCGCCAACACATTCAACAAACCCATCTAGTTCTCGATAAAGAAACCCATATAAACATCGAGCTCAAATCTAATCAACCGTATCTCAATCCTTTCTTCTCTTACCGATTCTTCCATACTTTCACAGTCTTTCATTTATGCGATTCATGCCATAATGCTCGTTCTCAATCTCCGTTCCAATTTCGTGTAATGGTAATAATGAAGAGAAATTCAATTTAGTGGTTATAACCCTGCGAGTGGATTTAGGATTTATCCGGACACCCCACTCACCGCATAAGGGCCACAACCCAAATGGCAACCCTCAGTGATTTCCATTCAACTGCCGGCCCTACGAGACCGACAGCTCAGCTCAATTCCGCAACTCGATATCGCTTCAAAGCTCGCGAGCCTTCTTCATACGAAATCGGAATGACCTCACTCTTTCACCGTTGGCTTCGTCTTTTCGTCCTCTTCAAGATGAGGATAAGAAATATAGGATTTGAGCGAATTCCACTCTTTTGCTCCAATGACTCCAAAACACCTATAAGACTCAAAACGACCGTAAATACATAATTCACAAGCAAAATAACAAAGAAAGCATAATCAATCGATACTAAAATCAAGGCGTTTAGGACACCTATCAATCACTAACTATCGACAAACATGCTAGAGATAACTAACGCATATCGAGTTCGATTGAGCAACGCTTAATAAGCATGCCCCAAATAATCTGACTAGGCCCCAAACTAACCAAGCTACTAAAATCAACAGAAACATAAAACAAATGAGCTTATTAACGTTTTACTAATTTCCATGATCATTACTTTCTTTCAAAAATAGTTTTACATCCATGTAAGTGACACTCTACTTTTTCTTTAAAAAATTTCTCAGAAAAAAATTCTTTATATGAATTGAATTAGTGGACGGATGTTGCTATGGTATCATTTGGGGTTATCGAAAATTATTCTTATTGTACTGCTACTTTGACATCAGTACTTGCCTTGTCTAGGGTCCCCATGTTTTTTTGGCAAAGGTACATCACTTTTTTCATCACACACCTAATAATATAGCAGTAGGTAGAGCCTATCTACGAAATATATGAAGCATGTTATTGCATTTTGAGTGGTTTGGCCATAAGATATGACTTTGTTGGGACAATTCACAATTGCATGCTTTGTCTCACACTTTGATTGAGAGAGAACCTCTATTATGGACCTTAACCATGAAAGTGGGGTTGTAGTGCTCAATACTTTAAGTACAATTAGGTTGTGTTTGGTCACAATAAAACCAAATCCCCAAATTAAAAAAATTATTTCATTCACCTTCCATGATCTTGACTTCCAAAGACTTTACATTTTTTAACAATCACACCCTAATAATGCCGGATTTGAGGATTCATATTTGTTGGTGTAGTAGGAAGGAGAATGTATTGACAAATTACTAGTTAAACACCATTTTCTTTCTAAGTGCCGAAAACACCCAACTAAACATCACCAACTAGTCATGTATGCCCCCACTTTACCACCACAATTGGTGGTTAGTTTGAAACAATTAGGTGGCGTTTGTTTTCAATCTTTATCCACGGGTGACTCGGCCTTGTCTTACCTTTAACTCGAGTTTTTAGATATCGAATTTCAACTCGATTTGATAACCTCCCCGTAACAACCTCAAAATACATAAGCAGACTAAAATTGCGTAAAACCATGTCCCATGACCATGACTAGAAAAGGCCATGTTGGTTTGACCCGTCCTTGTTTGTGTTTTAAGGTACCATTTTTAGTTTTTGACATCTAAATAATTTTAGAGAAAATGGGTCATTTGTCCAAAAAAATTTAAAACACGGTTCAAATGGACAAGTAAAAAAGTACGATTGAAATAGCGAAAAAAAATAGCATTTGACGAAACTGATTCATCCCTGCTTATACTTAAAAATAAAGAATGGCTGAATGCATCTCCCCGTAAAATAAAAATAAGAAAAAAATGTTTGAAAACGGGACGAGGATGAAACGGTTACATCCTCGCCTATTTTAAAATTTTGTCCATTTAAATGATGATTCTTTAATTTTTTGCTCGCTTCAAATGACAAAACCAAGTGCTTTTCACCCAAGTGTCGATTTTGGTCTTTTGACCAATTTGTGATAATTTTATCGATAAAAGTTTGGCCAAGGTTAGGTACCCATAGAAAGAGAGCTAACATATGACATATGGGGCAATTTACCCTCCCTGCTGGTCCCCTGTACATTCTTTGGTCTCTCACTATTCCCCTGACTCCCTGACTGAGTCCGATCCAGCTGTTTGGATGGCAACAAAACAAACACTCCTCAGCATAAACAACAAAATCAAATAGACAATATAAAAATCTGGTTCTGATTGATTTTGGTTAATCTCACCATCCATCACTCAAAATCAGTTATAATCCAACAACTGCTCCACTGTCGCAGCCACCACCCACGAACCCTAAACTTAAAAACAATATTCTCCGGGGAAAAGGCAAACACCTTTCTTTTCTTCTAGAAAGAAACAGCAGCAGTAATGGTGAGTTAAAACACACCACCAAGAAGACCAGTAAATAATATTTCCGTTTCAAGAAAAGAATTGAATTCTATTGTCATTAATATTACTCTAACGGATTTCTTTTTATCATTTTTTTATAATCTCTACCGGTTTTAGCTCTATCTTCACATGCAGTTTTGCAAATCCTTGCTGTGAAATTCATTATATAATTCAATTTCTTTTTATTAATGATTTTCAACGCTTTTTTTTTTAATGATTGATAAATGCTTCTTGTTTAAGATTGATCATAGAAATCATTCTCACTTGCATTGCTCTCAAGATTTTTTTTGATTCTCTGCTGAAGATGAACAAATTATAGTATTTGCTGATTTCAGTAAGGTAAACAAAAATTACACTTTTTTTTTATTTTTTTTATTTTTTGGAAATGAAGAAATTATGGGTTTTTTTTTCTGTTTGATTCTACTGTTTGGATTGGGAATTAGTGACCCAATTGGAAGATAAACAAGCATTACTTGATTTTTTCAATGGGATTCCACATTATCGTTTTTTGAATTGGAATCAGAGTTCAATTGTGTGTAACAATTGACTGGTGTCACTTGTAATTTGATAAAACCAGGTAATTGTGCTGCGATTGCCCGGAGTTGGGTTTCATGGTCTTCAATTCCGCCGAATACATTGAGTAGATTAACTGCAATTGAGATTTTGAGTCTTAGGGATCTAATAGATTAGTGGGGCTTTTCCTGTTGATTTGTTGAGTTTGAAGAATTTGAGTTATTTGTATCTTCAGTTTAATCAGTTTTCGGGTCCATTTGTATTGGATTTCTCGGTTTGGAAGAACCTTACTGTTGTTAATTTATGTATAATGGGTTCAATGGGGAGTATTCCGTCCTCGATTTCTAATTTAACGAGGCTTACGTATCTGAATTTAGCTAATAATTTGCTTTCTGGGGAGATTCTGACTTGGAGCTTCCTAATTTGCAAGAACTGAGCCTTGCTAATAATAAGCTTACTGAGTGTTCCAAAATCACTTGAGAAATTTCCAAATTCTTCGTTCTTGGGTAATAATATTATGCTGTCACCTTCTGCTGGACAATCTCCTGGTCCATCACCAAGTCCTAAATCGAAGAATGGTGTGAAGCTTAGAGGAGCGGCGTTATATGGAGTTATAGTTGGTGGTTCTATTGTTGGGTTGTTTGCAATTGTTGTTTTATTGTTGATTTGTTACTCTAAGAGAAAGGGTGGAAATGGTCCTTCAGGGAAGGCACAAAGGGTGAAGTTCTCGGATAAAACCGATCCAAGGTGGGCAAGACGGGGAATACTAAACATTGTTTTCTTCTCGAGGTTTCAATTATGCATTTGACCTGGAGGATTTGTTGAGGGCTTCTGGGAAGTACTTGGAAAAGGGACTTTGGAACTGCTTACAAGGCTGTTCTGAGGATGCCACTACTGTCGTTAAGAGATTGAAGGAAGTGGGTGTAGGGAAGCGGGATTTTGAACAGCAGATGGAGATAGTTGGAAGGGTCAATGCACAAAACGTTGCTCAGCTTAGGCATATTACTATTCTAAGGATGAGAAACTTATGGTGTATGATTACTACAGCCAGGGAGTGTATCTGCACTGTTACACGGTACGTTATAATCTCCGTTCTCTGTTGTTTTATGGTTGCTTTCGGTGCTTGTTATTATTTTCTTCAGTAGTCAGTAGTAAGGACGTTGCGTTTGTAGGAATCCAAGATTCATCTAGTTGTTAGTTTATTATTGATTTGTCACATGGAAGAGAGAATGTAGTTATGGTAATTTGAAGAATAGGATACCATGGCGGAATACATATATTGTGATAACAGGATACTAAAGCTACCTGTGCCATGCTTATCATGTTCAGTTTGCTAAATGCAGAATCTTCATGGTTAGGGTATAATTCAGTTCACTTTTATGTCACTGTGAACCTTGTGGTTTTTTTTCCATTGTTTGGGCAATTGGTGAAGCTTACTTTTCTGTATCATATTTACTGGGCTTCAAAAGATTTTTAAGGTTTTCCACCAAGTGGTCAATTTCGTAGGTCTAAAGATTATAGTAACTGTGGCTTTAGAGCCTATCACGATCTCAGTTCCGCCTTTCATAAATGGTCTACTGAGTTTCCTAAATTTTTGCAGGAAAAAGAGGGGGGTGATAGGATTCCACTAGACTGGGACACTCGACTCAAGAATTGCAGTCGGTGCAGCGAGAGGAATTGCTTGTATTCACTCAGGGAATAATGGCAACCAATGTCACGGAAACATAAAAGCGTCCAATGTTTTCCTCAACTCCCAGAACTACGGCTGTGTTGCTGACCTTGGTCTAAGTACAATCACCTCAGTGCCTCCAACTCGATCAACTGGATACAGAGCCCCCAGAAGTAAACGAAATCAGAAAACTGCTCCCCAAGCATCTGAGTATCTACAGTTACGGTGTTCTCCTCCTCAACTTCTCACTGGAAAACTGCAACCCATTCAAGCAGTGGTGGTGACTAGGTCATTCACTTAGTTCATATTTAGTTCAGTCTGTAGTTAGAGAAGAATGGACAGCAGAAGTATTTGACATGGAACTAATGAGGTATCCAAACATAGAAGAAGAAATGGTAGAAATGTTACAGGTAGCAATGACTTGTGTTTCCAGAGTGCCCGATCAAAGACCAAAAATAACAGATGTAGTAAAAATGGTAGAAGATATCCGTCGCATCGATACAGGCAATAGACCTTCCACTGAAGGTGGATCAGGGGTCTCAACACCTTATGCATCCACTTCTGCTCCCACGCCGCCTCAGTGAGTTGTTTTTTTTCCCCTTTTAAGTTATTTTTTCTTTCTTCCGATTTTCAAATATATTTGTATCTGTAATTTTACTTCAAATTCTTCTAGGAGCATAGGTTTTTAATGGTTGTCTACTTTCCATTCTTGTGCGACTATAATTGAGTCAATTGATGCTCACATTTGAGGTTTTACTTTTCTTAGTCGCTGTTAAAAATGGGTTAATCTTGAATAGACTAATTTCCATGGTAATTTTTATTTTTTTATTTTTTTTCCCTTATAAGCTAAAGATTAACTGTAAAGATCAGCTTATTTTTTATGTACTGAGAAAAATTTCGCAACAGCCCCGGACCCCCCTAACGGCGGTCCATATTTGTACGTACGCAGGTTAAACAATCACAGGACCTCAATCTTTGTTAGGTAAATATAAAGACCAGACACCCAAATTGACAATGAACACAAACCTTAAAACTTTTCCTTCCCAACCTAACTCACCCTTTTCACTAATTTTATGAAACAAGGGCACAAAATTTCCACTTTTGGTTTTCAATCAATAAAAGTCAACTATTCCAACCACATTTTCTCTAGAAAGTCAAGCTTGTGTTGACCAAAAATGTAATTTCACAAACAAATAACGTAATTCCTAACTAAAATTTCTTGGTTAAGAAATCATTTTCAAATGTTCGTTTCATCTTAAAACTCGAGAAATATCTATCTGTCATTTTTCAATTTTTGTTCAAAAATCAAAAAAATTCCCTAAAAAAGAATTCATTTTGAGTTTCCTTCTCAAAATCACAGCTCTTGCCGGAGACAAAAAAAAAAATGGCACAATCAAATCCAGGTTTAAGAAGGCCACCGGGGTACACAGACCCATCAGTACAAGCTCACAAGAAACCAACAAGTATCCCAAGATCACAAATCCCTCCGTCGTTCCAGCCGAAGCGGAAACGCCGTTCGTGTTGTTGTTGCTGTTGTTGTACGGTCATAAGTTTAATTCTATTCCTTTTGATCATCTTTGCGATTTTCGGTACATTGTTTTACGTTTGGTTCCAACCGAAACTACCTACATTTCATTTGCAATCTATCAAAACACCACAATTCAACGTGTCTATTACGCCCGACGGAACGTATCTTGATGCTTCGACGGATGTTAGGTTCGAAACAACGAACCCAAATTCAAAACTGGAGTTTGCTTACGATGATATTACGGTGAGGATATCGTATGAAGATGATGTCGATTTAGGTACGGCGGTTGTACCGGCTTTTACGCAAGGGAAGAGGAACATAACTATTTTGAATTTTGAGACAAGTACTAAGCATTTGTTGATTGATGATGATATTGGATTAAGGTTGAAGAATCAATTGCATGATAATAATATGGTTGTTGATGTTGAGGTTAAAACTAGAGTTGGTGTTGGTATTGAGAGCTGGAAGTTGGGTATGATGGATGTTAAGGTTGTTTGTGAAAATGTTCAAGTTAAGTCTAGCGGTGGTGCTAATCCTAAATGCAAAATTAACTTGCTCAAATGGTAAGAACTCTTGATTGCTATAATGTCGATCCTCTGTAATTGATGGCTGATAATTTCGATCAGATGTTCTATTTATTATACAGGGCATATGCTTTCTTCGTGAAATTTCTAATATATATGATCTTGTCCTGCAGGATTAACATACATTAATACGGCAAGCAGCTCAAGGGGCTAGGGCTAAATAGCAACTCGTCCCAGAGTATTTATTTTCATTTTTTTCATGTAATTTAAGATACAAAAAAGAAAGAAAAAATGTTCATGAATGTGTGTTCTATAATTCGTATAACTGTATCGCTTAAAATTAATGGTATTACGAGATTTGCATACCTGCATTGGACGATTGCAGGAGCTTGTGGGTTGACAGACAATGTCTTTTGAGCAGCAACCAGCAAAGATAGATAACTATAAAAAAAATTATTCATACTAGAAATGGGGAAGAGCCGGGTACGGAAAAGTTTTCTGCGAATCATACACTAAAAAGAAAAATGTTTTGCAAAAATTTAATAGCATTAGCATTAGAAATAA